>NW_010589482.1:0-25604 GCF_000705375.1 Tinamus guttatus
CCTGCTTGACCGGAGCTGCAGGAGCCGCCAGGCCGGGGCCGCACACTCTTGGATTTCTCTCATTCACCAGCAGCCTTGGCGTTCCTTACTGCTCTAGGAGGTTTGAAGCATTCGTTATCACTTGGGCAAGATTTGTCATTGTCGTCTAGGCGAGATGGATGTTTGCTCAGGAGGCGGCAAAGCGGCTGGCGGCTCCGGAGCTTTGGGAGCGTGTGGCAGAGGCAGGACATGAGGAGGGGGAGCGCGGCCGGATCACGGGCTCTTGGGCCTCTGTTGCTGGAGGAGGGTGTTTTGGGGGGTTTTCTGCCAGCATGCTCTATCTGGTCCCTATGTTGGCCACACATCTGCTCTGCAAAGCCCTGGCACTTGCTGTTACTGGCGGCATCCCTTGGACAACCACCTCCTTGGCTGGTGGTTTTCCAAGCTGTCGTGTTTTCTGCAGAGATTTGTTTCACATGGTCCCTCTGCTTGTATGCTGAGCTCTTAAATGGCATTGAGGAAACACTGGGGACTTCTTCCAGCTGCTGCCTCTTTTAAACAAAATCCAGGAGCACAGTTAAAGTGTCTGCTATGGGCCCTGGTCTGAACCATGGTCATGTCCATGGGAAACTTGTCCTGGCCCTGACTTTGGGTCAGACCTTTTGGTTTTCAGCAGGGAATGCATCTGCCACAGACTGGCTCTGGGGACTCCGGCCGCTCCGTGGTTAGTCCAACAGATACTCTCTTATCTCCTCCCCGGTGCCTTGGAGATGGAGCCTGCTCCAAAGCTGGTTGGGAAGAGTGAGGCGGATGCGCTCCGCGCGCAGGAAGAAGTCAGGACCTGAACTCAGGGCTCAGGAATCACATAACTTAAGCAAATTTGATCAGGCCTCTGGCTGTTATCAGCACATGCTGCAGCTAAAGGTTTCCTGCACGGCTGCTTATAAAGCACTTTTTAATATACAAGAGCCAAGCTGTCCTCAGTGGCCGCAGATTTATTGCTCGAGCCCCTGTTCATCTCAGGGCTTATTTCTTTCCTGGTGTTCCTAGGTGCGTGTCCGGTTCTTCCTCACTTGCTGTAACGAGAGTTGTGGGGATTTGTGCAAGCGAGAAGGTCCCACGTTGGCGCGGAGGTGACGTCGGCAGCGCGTGTGCTGCTGCTCGATCCCCGGCGCACGGGAGCTGCTTTCTTCAGTGAGGTAAGATATATATATACAACATGCAATCAGGTGAGATACATATGCAATAAGCCATCCCAATTTCCTTTGCTACATGAATTGGCTCGTTATTTAGTGTTGCTTCTGAACTGGCCATTTAAATGCTGGGTATAGCTATAGCTTGTGCCTTGTTTGGTGCATCATCTTCTGCCTGTGCCCTATGGAACTGGAATCACGTTGAGCATTCTGGAAACAACTGAGCGGGAGAGACATCTTCGTAGAAGAGACTTCTTATCAGGCAACATTTGTGAAGGATCGGTCAATAGTACAGCAGGTAAGTCTGACGGAGGAGTGTTAAAACAGTCCTCAGAATGAATATAAATATATATGTATTTTTAATAACATGTATATTTATTATTAAATGCATTGCAGAATGGTATCAAATCCTGCTTGAAAATTTCTTCTGAACATTGCAGAATTAGGCACCATGGCCATGCTGAGTCTCTGAGGCATCGAAGCCCTGTCTACCTCTGCATGCAGTTTATGGAAATTCATTGCACGAGGGGAAAAATGCCTGTTGTTTCCATCAAGGATGGAGAGGAAAGGTGGATGGAGAGACGTGCCCGAAGCAGCATTAGTTTGTGAGTGTATATTAATTTCTGCACGTGAAGCTGTGGCTTTATCCTCCTTCCTTTCGGCCTTAGGCGCGTAGGGATGGAGGGTCGAGCTGACGTTTATGTGTGGACATAAAATACCATTATAAAATGCAGCAGTGGCGTGTGCCCTAACAGGTCTGTATTTCATCATGTGTTTCACAACCTGCTGGGCTGTAGCTGGGAGAGCTATTTACTGACAGGCTGTAACCTCCATTCTGAGCCTTAATTCAAGAAATCAGAGGGGTCTCCGCAGGATGCTCTGGGGCAAGTTTATTACACGTTGCTGTTGAATGTGTATCAAGACCTGAGCTGCAAAAGACGTTATTACAGCTCAAAAAATGGCTAAGCTGTATTTCTCTAAATTAGAGCTGAAATAGGAGACTTTCCCCAGGGGGGACTTAATTTGCACAAACGATAATAAATTCCCTTTTTGCTCATGCACAGTTTTGTAAAGCAAGGTGCAATGCATTGCTTCACGTTTGGCTTCGTTCTTGTTGCATTAACAAACTTGTTACAGGAGACGTTGCTGCCAGCTGAGCAGCTTGGTCACCACCAGGGAAGTCTGTGGAAAATCTGGGGCTAGAAGGACAGTCATTGATAGCTACTGAAATAAATACAAAGCCAAATATGTGCTTGTTTTCATCATTCAGCTGCAATGCCCGTCTTTTGCACTTTGCACAGTGAGGAGTAGCAGGTTGCTCCTAGAAAGATCTAGTTTTGTGGGAAAACTAGGAAAAACAGGGCAGCGATGTGAACAGCCGTGCCTCGAGCTAATGCAGATTGATCTGTACGAGTTAGCATATTGATCTGAGCCCTGGACAACAGAGACTGAATATCTCGTAGGGGTGATGGGCAAAATGCGACTTATCGAGCTGGGTGATGCAAAGGTCCCTGTGCTGTTTGCTAAAACTCATCATGGTCTTTCTTGCATAACGGGGAATTATGCAATTTCATTAAAAATGAAAGTTGGTATATCTAAGGGTGGTTCCTATAATTACACAATTTCTTCGAAAATGTAATTAAGGAGCCATCTGGCCTAGGGATTTTATTGACCTGTTGCTGGCTAATTACTTTGAAAATTTAATCTTTTATGATTATCATTAGTAACTGCCCAGTGTCTTGAAAAAGAACTCCTCCTCATCTCCAAGTGTTGCCATCTTCAAAATCCAACATGTAACGAGAGGAATGCGTTTATGGATTTAGAGGAAATGTTCTCTTAGGAGCAAAATGCAGTGTCTTGTGTTTAAAATTTAAATACAGTGAAGCCAGGAGATTTGAAAGAGCCATAATCCAGAAAAACGCATAAAAGGACTTGAATGTGCACTGAAGCCAGGAGGTTTGAAAGCCTGTTTTTAGAGCCATAATCCAGAAAACGCATAAAAGGACTTGAATGTGCATGTGTTTTCCTCTAGAAAGATCTTGAGACGGGGCACTCGGTGTTGGCACTTTGTGGTGGACATCCCATGTCCCTTCATGTGCGTACTCTCTTGGTGTGTCTTTTTATGTACAGAACTATGGCTATGACTCTGGGACGTGCCTGGGAGACATACAAAATTCCAAAATTTCCCTGTGAATCTGCCATGCAGTTTTCCTGCACGTCGTGCAGTCTGGAGCAGTGGGTTCTGCATCGAAGCCAGTTGAAATAAATGATGTTTCAGCCAGGCATAAGCAGTCCTGGAGGTTCCTGCAGAGCGTCGACGATAACTTTTTGACGCAGGTTGTGGAGGAGCCGACGAGGAGAGGTGGGCTACTGGACCTCGTGCTATCAAATAGGGAGGGCCTAGTAGGATATGACTCTGGGACGTGCCTGGGAGACATACAAAATTCCAAAATTTCCCTGTGAATCTGCCATGCAGTTTTCCTGCACGTCGTGCAGTCTGGAGCAGTGGGTTCTGCATCGAAGCCAGTTGAAATAAATGATGTTCAGGTGGGCGTTAGGGCTTGTCGCACTCTTCCCGCAGCTCCTCCAAGTCTGTGGATTGCACGCAGAGTCCAAGATCATTGAACAAAGTCTTCAAAAGAGTCTTTGCACGGCTGGTCCTTGAGCACTGAGCCTGGTAACCAAGAGCTGTGCTATTTACCCAAGCACCTCCAGGTTAGTCACTTTTTACCGACACTACTTCCCCTTTGCTTCTATTATTCTCCTTATTCACTTACCATGTAACAAGCACCTTGCCAAAATCCGGTCATTACCTTTATATAAGCAACCATTTATCAAAAAAAACTAACGATTTTTTCATCATTGATGAAAAATGATGTTAATCTGGCCTGAGTTGCCGAAGCTGCGCTGCCGCACGTGGCCCTTCCCTGGTGTCCTTGCCCTTGGAAGTCTCTTCCGACATCTCACACGTGCTGGAGGTCAGGCCAACAGCTCCCAAATTTCCCTCTGCTCCCTAAATACGCAGGATACTTTGGGAATTATCCAGTCAAATCTCTGGCAACCTTAGTTAACCAGGCACAGTATTGAAGTTGGGACTTGCTTTAGGATCTATAGGATTTTAAAAAATGTTTACCTATTAATGACTTATTACCCACTAGAGTCCTTTAATATGAATTGCCATTGTCAAAGAAGTACTATTTTATCTGGGTTTACAGTTAGCCTGCCTCCATTGGCTTCTTAGTGCAGCTAATTTAGCAAAATTGCATTTAAATGAGTCCCTGATGAGAGACCCAGAGTTCACATTTTTCTTTTAATAGACATGTTAGTCTTCCAGCATGCTAAAACTCCATAAATGGCTCTTTACTCTTCACACGCGAGACAGCTATTATATATCAGCTAGTGCATTATAGGCCTGCCTTCACCTTGGGGAATTGCTTGAGTAGTCCTTGCGTTTCTTTGAGGTGGAAGACAGGATTTTTTTTTTTAATTGGATAATTTATATTTATAAAGTGGTTGGTGTCCTTTGTCAGGGGAGTCTTGTGAGGGGAAAAAAAAAGGAAAAGCTTATTTCAACACAGTAAATTTCAAAAAATAAATTCATTCAGTACAAATAAGATTATGTCTTTCTGCGGGTTGAAGCCTTTGGGAGTGAAATTGTTTTAATTTGGGGCTTGCTGGCTGGCAGTGTGTTACAGGATCCTGCGAAATCCCATGTCCTTCCCACCCGTACCCTGACATCGAGAGCAAGGGAGAGAAATGAGGCCAGCTGGAAGAAAATGAGTGAAATCGGCCTATGTTGATTCTCATCTTGAGGAAAAACACTGGAGTCTGTGGAATTTGGCAGTAGAAATGTAATATTCAAGCCCTTGGGTTGTTAAAGGTGGCCAAGCTTTGATTAAGAGAATGCGACCGTCAGCGTGATGACAAATTTAGGGTTCATGTTACCTCGCTGGTCACAGGAGTCTCTCCATAGAAGTGATTAACGCACAATTAAGCGGGGACAAATTTAATCACCCAGGAAGCAGCGTTTCTCTAAACTTTGCAGCCTCAACACAGCTTCCTCCCATTCGCTTGTGGCCCGAGTAGGAAATATAGCAGAAAAGAAACATACCTGGCAAGGAGGAGATATCTTTCCTTTAGTATCATTCCCCATAAACCAGCGAGCAGAGAACAAATGCGTGCTGGAAATAATTTTTTAAATTATCATAGAATCATAGAATGCTCAAGGTTGGAAGGGGCTTCTAGAGGTCATCTAGTCCAACCCCCCTGCACACGCAGGGTCACCTAGAGCACATTATAGTGTTTTGCAAATTATAGTGTTTTGCAACACGAAGGTCTAGGTTTCCTCCCTGCTTTCCAGCATTTTCTAGTGTGCAGATGCTGTCTATATACGTGCTCACGAGGTGTGTGCGTGCTGTCTACAAGTGCAGCAGTACCTATATATTTCTTTGTGCTTGTGTGACCGGCGGCCCCGTGGCCTGTGCACAGCAGCCGTCGTCTTCTCGTGGAGCTGCAGGTCCCTGGGACCAGCCAGGGTGTCACTGTGGAGGCAGCTGGAGACTCCTCCTCACCCATGGGCAACTGGAGCACCCGGGCGGCCACCCAAAATCACTTCAAACTGCCTTGGGTAGAGCGTGGCGATCAGAGCAGCGAGATCAAGACCTTAAAATAAGTTTTCTTCCCAGGAAATTGCTGCTGTGCATTCCCAAAATATTAATGACTGTCCCTGGAGAGCGTGTGCCAAGGTGAAGCGCGTGGGTACAAGCCGCGCGTTTCTGTTGATATTGGTCTTCCTCACAGCGCTGAAGGCCGCGCGACGGCGCCGAGTGCTCGTGTGCCTCATTGCTACCGGAGCCGTCTCGTGAGGAGGCAACGCTCAGAGTGTCACGGCAAGGTCGAAACCTCCCCGGGCGACCAGCAGGGAGATGCTTGGGCTGCCGTTCCTTTCCCAGAAAAAAAGGGAATCAAGGGAAATGCTTAATGAATCGCTATAAATTTTGCTTAAATGTTTCTGCTTAGGAAAAAATTGTAGGGTTTAGCTGCACCTTGCTGCTGGGATGACCTGTTTGCAAAGCAGTGCACGACAAGAGCCGGGGGGATGTAACCAGATGGTGATTCCTGTGCTCCCTTTAAGCAGCCATGAGCCAGGGCCCTCAGCCCGAGGGCCCCCTCGCAAGCAGGGGGGATTCAGCTGGTGGCAACCTTGGTGCTCCTGAAAATGTGGGTGGAAAAGGGCTTTTTAAAGAACTTACCCCTTATGGAGAGTAAGGATGGAGTTTGGAAGCTTTCTGTTCATTCTTGCTTCGTACTGACAAAAGCGACCTCTGGCTTCCATCCAGCCTTGATGGGAGTCGCTAAGTCGTTGGTGCAGGAGCATCTCTGTGTGTAGCCTATGAAAAGGAAAATGTGATGTTTGCACCTTCTTCTACGCATTTGCCTGCATGCAGGGTGAGCACATTCAAAATAATAATTTCTGGGATTAATTTATATAACATTTCCCAGCCCTTGTCGTTGCTCGAGGAGCCACTCAAACAAGGAGCACTGCAAAGCTCTGCATGGGGCTGGGCTTGCAGAGGAACCAGGGCTGCAACAGCCCCGGGCAGGCGAGCTAATTACCGAGGATGGCTAATGAAGGGGTGGGAGAGACAGCACTCAGCCAAGAGAATAATGCAAGATTGCATTATTTTTGTCTGTTTTTCCTGGATTGCATTCTTTTGGCTGCTTTTCCTGTCTATACTTTGCTTTGCACCATGCAACTCTTGCTCTGAGGTTGCAAGGGCTCTTTTTGTGCTCTGAATCTGTTGTTTTGGGAACTGAGCTGTTGAAAATGTAGCTACGTATTAAAAAATATGGAGAGTGCAGTTGGACTAGAAAAAAAATATATAGCAAACTAAATCCAGAAGAGTATCAGGGGAAATGAGTTTTAAATTAGTCATGGTGTTAAAAGAAGAATTAAGCAGTATTTACTTACAATTATATCCAATAACTTTTTAATGCTGTGATTAATTAAGTTCTAAGATTTCTTCCTAGCCTCTGCATATATTAAAAATGGAAATTAATTTTCTCTAGCAACTGGTTAAGGGTCTGAAACAGGGTATGTTTCATTTTGGCTGTTTTTTCTTCACTTTGCATTGTAAATCTTTCCATGTACGTCAGTCTCAACTCCCAAACTGAACCGATGAGGGGCTGCAAATTATGTTAGGAGCCATTTACTTGCACTTTTTAAAAAGTCTATTATAAGTCTGTGTTATCAAGCACGTCTTCTTTTTGAGCACTGGGCTTTGGGGGCTGCAAATTATGCTAGGAGCCATTTACCTGCACTTTTTAAAGTCTATTATAAGTCTGGGTTATCAAACACGTCTTCTTTTTGAGCACTGGGCTTTAACAGCCCATGCCACAGGACCAAAAGGGGTTTTCACTCCATCAAAACTGAGGCCCTGAACTCAGCAGCAAACACGGCAGGTCGAGGGCAGGATGCGCTTGTGTCTCTGAGCACTTTCTTGCCCAAATCCAGTATTTGCCGGGTGTTTCTGCATGGAATCCTTTAATTCTAAAATAATTGTTTAGTGATAAAATGTTATTTATTGAAATGCACAAATGCTCTTCCCTCTCCTGCTCGGCACAATGCCAAATTGAGCCACATCCAAAGTCCTTTCTCTGTTGGATAAATATTTCTAAGAGCAACCAAACGCTGGCATGATGAGAGAACTTTTCCTGGGTGAAATATTTGAATTACAGAGGCAGCTCAGCAATTGCATTTTTAAATGTATTAGAGGCCGTGTCTCGAAATCCTGACAAAGGGGTTTTGAGCCATCCCCAAAGCTTTTGTTTGGCTGTGTGGAGATCACGAGCAGCTCCGGCCCCGCGGGGCCGCCGCCGATCTCGGCGAGCGTTTCCGCGCTAATTAGCTCCCAGGAGGTCGGAGCAGAGCGGTGGGAGCCGGCGCCGGCGTCTCCTTCCCATTGGCATGCAAGGAAGGTACCGCGGCAAACCTCCAGGCACAGCCCGTAGCCATAAATGATTCATGTGCCCTTCGCAGGGTGCCGTGTCTTCGGTGGGCAGGGAGCGCGTTTTGGCTGCCCTTCCAAGGGCAAAGCCGGTTGTGGTGGAAGACGCCGTGAAACGGTCCAACATCTGGGCAAAGGCACCAGCACCGCGGATGCAGAAAGGCTCCGCTCCCCTCCGGCTCTGCGGCGTCCAGACGGGACCTCGCCGGGGTGGCTTGGACGTGGGTGGTGACACTTGGGGTTGCTCACATGGTGGACATGGATCTGAGGCCCATGGAGCCCATGGAGTGACCGCGAACTGTCAGCTCGCAAAACACGGCCAAAATGCAGCAATTGCAGCAGATGGGAGCTGCTACTTCTGGAAAAGCCAGTTAAGCCATATTGTCCCTATTTAATTGGACACATACGCGTATGTGTGTGTACACACACACGTATATATTTAGTACGTTCCAGCTCTGTAGACCACATTGCATATCTCTTATCTAGCTAGTTAGTGGAGTGAGAAAAGATTGCTTCGTTGACTTTGCTATTTAATTTTTGCCTTGAAGGCTGCTGGCCAGAGGGTGCGCGGGGGCCACCGAGTGCTATCTGGGCACCTGGGAGCTGCTGGGCTCTGCCTGGCCGCCTCTCTGAATCTGCTGCTGAGGCCGATCTCACACGTTATCCCAATAACTAAACACCAAACAGGCGGGTTAGGAACGAGCCATTTACCCTGACTCTTGATTTCCCACCTTTCCACCTCGGCCGCAGTTATTGCAGCTCAGATCCTTTATGAGCAGCATTAAGCAGGGGCCAAGGCTTTCTCTTTGCCATCTGCCCTTCCCAGGCAATTTATTGCTTTTTTTTTTCACTGCTGTTAGACCATCCAAAATTTACACGTTCATCTCCTAATTCGCACTGATGACTACAAGAGCAAAAGGGCTTTGGAAAGACAGACTTGCTATCGATGGCGAGCAGGACTTTCATGGCTGGATTTGCAGGGTGACATCAGAGAGACGCGGAGCATGCGAAAGTCCTTGGAGAAATGAGGGGCTCTGGGGTTCTGTAGGAAGGGTCACAGGAAGCTCATGGGGAGAGAAAGCGGCTTGTTCTGCATCTGGTGGCATCTGGTGTTTTCCCAGGCAGTAGATCCTCCTTATCTGGTCTGTAATTAGGCTTCTTGAAATTATGTTGAAGTGCAGTTGATTTTTAATTTCTCATAATAATTGGATAATAAAATCTGATCTCTTTCTAATGGTGCATTATTATCCTAGTGGTAGGGTAATTTACCATATTAATTAGTCCAAGATACCCAGAGCTTCTTTTTTTTTTCTTTCTTTTTTTTTTTCTTTAAGAAGAGGAAAATCCACATTTCTTTTCTCTGTAATCCTCTCTGGGGAGGATTAGAGTTGCCATTGTAGGTCAAGCACAGCAGCATTTCGGTCAGGTCACTCCTGTATCCCTGCCCGGTCTTTGGCTGGAGGAAAAGGAGGGAACAAGCATCAACAGCAGCCAGGAATTTTGGCTGGTCTTTGGACCAGGAGAAGGTCCATTCCCTGAGGAGCCCCCCAGTGCTGGGCTGCTCCCAGCGCGGATGAAAGGGCCTTACCCAGGTGAGAGCCTTGGCTGCCTCGTGGGGAATATTCCCATTTATTGGATCCCGTGAGCAAGATTAATTACATTTATTTCCAGTTCTGCGCTGCAAGCCTGCTGACCCACACTGTGCAGGTAACGTGTGATGTTCTTGGGATCGTTTTTAAGGCAGCCTTTTCAAATGCATTTATCTCTTTTCAAAGAGACACACACACAATTTTGAAACTTCTAGATACAGCTGGAAAGAAGGAAAACTCAAAAAACTTTATTTTATGAAAGATAAAGCTATAAAAGCTTTATTTTATCAAAGAATCAAAATGCCCACGCGTCTGTGGGGTAGCAGCCTGGCTGGCAGGAGCCCCTGTGTCCCTCGGTACCAGTCTAGAAGGCCTGGATGTTTCCCGTGGCTGCACATCTATACACAGGGGGGCTTTTCTGTCATTAGGAGCTGCTCACCCATCTCCCCATATAGTCAACATCTTAAAAACCCTGCTAAAAAGCCTTTAAAGAAATTTGTTCTTATTGCAGTGAGGCCAGAATAAAGTCCCTTCTCCCCTTTTTCAGCACTGCAGCTAGAATGTGAGCGGCTTGTTCATGGTAGACAGACAGGTCATAGTGGCAACCTCGAAGATTGCTTTGTTATTTGCTTTCCATCTTCTTTTGAACGGCTTTCATTTTAGAAAGCAAGAAGGTGATTATGGACAAAAAAATAAATAAAAAAACCCCAAGTTATATCCAAAACCTTCAGAGTAGGAGGAGAGAGACACGGGGAATCATGATGGCACTTGACTTCGTGCCACTGGAGCATCTCTGAAAAATCAAAATTTGTCCCAGAGGGGAAAAAACAGTCTTCCCAGTCTTTGTTAGAACAGGAAAAGTGCAGAAGACTCATTTTCATTTTTAATTTATAAAAATTATTTTGGTCTCTGCCTTTAGTTGAGCTCCTTAAACAAGGGAGATGGAGCTTCTCAGACAAACATCTGCCATTATAAATTGAAGAATACTTCATGAATTATCTCAAACTAGAGGTCCATTGCTCTTTGAGGTAAAAAAAAGCCCAAAACACACAAAAGACATATAACAGTTTGCCTGGCTCAGAGACCCCTAGCGCACTTTCATTCCAAGGTGTTTGGAGCTGTCTTTGCTGCAAGAGAAATAATCGTACATTAGGCTAGATGAAGAAGTGATGGAGCCATAAATTATGGCTATGCAAGTGCGGTTGTTGGGAGAGGCTGGGTAAGGTAACTGATGAGCACAGTAGGCTTTCAGACAGCAAAAACAGAAAGAAAAAGAAAATACTCAAATGACATTAGCTCCAAGCAAAGCATGCTTCATCAGCTCTACAGCTTTCATTACCTCTTGGTAACGATCTCTCTTCAGTCACAGGGAGACAAAGATGTAAAAAAAAAAAAAAAAGAGCCCTGAACATGTTACAGTGCAAGAGGCTGAATATATATATGTAAATATATAATTTACACAAAATTCACATCATGAAAACTCACAATATAGGTAATATTCACACGCTGGCTCCATATCGTCTTTCCTTCCAGTGCACAGCACCATGGAGCATGTAACCTTTACAGGCTGTGACAATTTCAGTATCTTCCCAGTCAAAAAGCATGCATGCCTTTTCATATGCCAAAATATTTGACACAAACAGATATTCTAAATGCACAAACCAGATAGTGGCAGGATACTTCGTAATGTTTGCTCGTTGGGTTTATGACAGGGTGCTGCTGCATTTGCACGGCTGAGTGTCCAATGCTGCCTTCTACCCTCGCGCACAACTTGGAGATGCTTCCCCATGGTGTCGTTATCTTTTAGGCTAAGTTGGACACTCACCTCAAAAATGCTCTGGAGAAAGACAGGGCTAAATTCAACAAAGTCAGAATTGAAAGAAGAACTTGGAGTGGAAGTGAGGAGATATGAGGATACATGAGAGAAGAGAGAAACCAAGGGGAAGTCAAGGCCTTCTCTTGAAGGGAAGGTTTGTAGATATAATATTTGGGGTGGATTTTCGCATTGTTTTACTTATGTTGGAAAATTTGAAACAAACGTGTTTCATCCTGCTTTGCCACTGGCCTGACATCACTCTGCTTTCTGCCATCTCCTTTGTCCAACAGACGTCTTGTTCTAATGTGGTGGCAGCTCCCAGGGCACCGTCCGTCCTATGGGACCGAGCATGATCTTCCTCAGCTTGTCCAAGAGAGACGGTGACAGCAGGAGCCCTTGGGTGAGTGCTGAAATTACCTCTCCCTTGGGTGTTCTCAGTTGTTGTTTTGGGAGGGAGTTGCTTTTGCTTTTCACACAAGTCAAACCCAAGGTGTTTGCACATCCAAGTGCTGCAAGCCCCTTCCAGCCTTTGGAATATGGTAGTACAGCTCTGTAGAAAATCACCTCTAGCTGTTTTTGTTTCTATGGGGCTTTGGCATGGCCCCAAGAGCAGCCCTGGCTGGAGCTGCCCACATTGCTCACAGCTGTGGGGCTAAACTCCGGGCAGGACATGGGGGGCACATGGGGCTCTGTGGAGTGAGTTACCCCCGGCCCACTCGAGCCCTGTGTATTTAGTTCTGCTCGACCAGAGACAAAAATGCAAGAGGCAGCTGCAGTGAGTCTGTGCATCGCTACCCCTCGGCACATTAACCTTTGGGTTTTATAGATCCCTGAATTTGGCACCTTCTTTCTAAATTGCTCATCTGGGCAGGATCATGGTCCTTCCTATTCCCAGCATTTGCATCTACATTGATTTTCCTAGAGGAGCTCGATCCTTGCCCAAAATATAACATTTTCTCAAGCTTCTTCGTCTGTCTTAAAAAATAAGCTCTGTTTTGTGAGTGGTGTGTGTGTGTGGTGGGGGTGGGGATCCTTTTTCCTGTAGGAAACTGCTGGTTTTCCTTAGTAGTAAGAAGCAAACAGCAGGTTGCACCACAGCTGTTGACTTTAAATAAGTTATTGCAAGCCCTGGAGAGCCTCCCCCTGCCTGGGGGCAGCTGCACCAGGGCTTTGCCCACCAGCTGCGTCTAACAACTGCGATTTGGGCAGTTTTGAAGCAAAACCAACACCACATGCTCCTGCCTAGGACATGCATCAGAGGACGCTGTCGCAGAACGAGTTCTCCGGTGCAGGTCTGCAGCGTCAGCGCGCCACGGACAGGCCGTTAACCTTGCGTTTCTGGAGCTGTGTGTCGGTCGGTTGGTTCCTCGGCTCCGTGAGGAAGCCCCGTGCGCAGAGGTGCCTGGTGCTGGCCTTGTGCGGTGCGTGCCGGTGACGAAGCCGGTGGCAGGGCCAGCGCACGGGCCAGGGCACCTTCACCCAACGCGCTGCACGGCGCCGGCACCAGGGCCCAGCAGGATCTTTGGAAGCCGCCTTTGCGCTTGTCCGGCTGCCGGATGGATCCGGATGGTGATCCCGGAGGGCGCTGAGCTCCACGCGTGCACAGCCGCTCGCCGCCGGCACCGGATCCTCCATCCGGATCCGAGAACCAAACGTAGCATCGCAGACATTGAGGACGGGTCTGCTGCTGCATTCCCCAAATGAGCTGGCCAATGTTTTCCTCTTTGTTTTGGAGACCTTATGCCTTCCTCGGCGCTGCCCTCTGTGTCATTAAGTCTTGTTTGTTGCTGTTTGATTTTCCTCCCACAGAGGACTGATTTATTAATAGGAAGACTGCAAGCAATAACAAATCCCTCCAGTTATTTAGCTTAGCTTGACTTCTTGCTCTCCTTTGTTAGTTAAATTAATGCAATCTAAAGCTACAGGAACCATACTTCTAATTTTGAGAGCTGTAATTATTAGTAGCTATATTTACTGTCTGAACTTGTAACCAGATTTAAATTAGTGAATTATCAGTGCAGGGAAGAAAAGAGGCTGAATTCAGTAATGCAGTTTAACCCACGCTGCATGGAGCCTCTCTTCCCTTTTCAAGCCAAGATACTATTTATTTACAGATTTTCTGTGAGCTTCACGTTCACCATGCAGAGAGCTAAGCCCAAGCCCTGTGTTCCTGAGGCAAGTGAAGCAGAGGTTCGGTGCAAAACACCAAATTTGACCATTTTGCAACAGCATTCAAGAACACGGATTTTTATTCTTTTCTACTTGGTTATTTCTGCCTTCAGCAAGTCTTCCACCAGTATATGAAAAAAAAAGGTAACTAGCAGTATTTCTGTCTTATTACGTCAACCACACACTCGCTTATTTTGATGCAAATAAAACGCATTGATAAATACTTGGACAAGTTCAGTCGCAGTGCACTTTTGCCATTATCTTTAAAGCAAAAGAAGCGCGTTAGCATCGTGGCACGAGAGGCACCTCCGTGCCGGGCTTCCTGCGGCGGGCAGCAAATCGGGAAGGAGGGAGGAGGGATCCTGTGCGAGCCGGGGCCGGCGCCTCGGGAGCGCCGTGCACGCGTGTGCAGCCCCACGGCGCCCACGGGAGCGGGCGGCTCTGCCCTTCCGAGCGTCACCGCCGGAGCCGCAGCCAGAGCCATCCGCGCGCCGCGATTCCCTCCTTCCCGGCTATCCAGCCCTCTTTCTCTGTGGTTTTCTGATGCCGATAGAGCCAGCGCGCCTCGAAGGGCTGCAGCTCCGCTCTCGCCTGCGCTGCCGCCGGCGGCCCGGCCCGCGGCGGCCCCCGCTCCGCTCCCTGCAGCCCTCGCCATGCGCCTGGTAACGTATGGAACGTATGGAATTCCCTCAATACCTCCCTGCCCTATAGCTCGACGCGGGGGGCTCGCAAGGCCGGGGGGCCCCGCGACGCGGATGCTGCTCGTGGTTGAGATGGGCAGATTTCCTAAAGGCAGCCTCAACCCAGCTGCACTTTTGATTTCCCCCCCTCCTTTGGGCAAGGAAGCTTGCATGTTTAGCAAATGCTGTCTCTGAGGTGCTCAGAGCTGCAAGTTTATCAGGGAAACCGGGGTTGTTTTTGGCTGGCAGGGTGTGGGCTCAGAATTTAGAGCCGCGTTTGAGGAAGCGCGCAGGGTTCGAGGGGCTCGGGGGAGCGGCGCTCGTGCTGCTGTGCAGAACCGCTGCGGGTTGAGCTGCGCTTTTCTTTTGGCTCGGCAATTATTTGGGGGGGAAACGTGGGGTTTGGGTGCCCTTAGGGTGAATAAGCGTGGGGATGCAGCGGGTGCCCCGGTCCCAGCACGGACCCAGCGGCAGCAGATCCACCCAAAGCTCCCGGCACCCTCAGCTGGGTGCTCCTCAATGCACAAGCGTCCACATAAGCTGTTGGAATTCTCTTTTTCCCTTATTAATACTTCTCCCCCCAAGGGTAGCTTTTTCCAGCATGGCTTATATTTACAACTGGTGCAAAGCTGCGCAGGATTTCCACAGAGTTTAGAAATAAGCCATGAGGCTTTCCAATTTGCTCCGACTTGCTAACTGAACAGCTAAATGTTGTAGGCTCTATTAAAAAGCTATCAATCAGAGTGCAATATGTTGAAATGAGTGTGTATAAACCCCACGGGGAAATATATACAGCTAGGTGCTATTAACTCTGAAGAGATATGGCAGACTAGAGTATTTCTGGGGTAACAAATTGGCGTTAAAGCTAATTGTAAATGGTAGCTCGGGCTTTTCATTTTAGGGTTTTGACACAGCAGGTGGGACTATATCCACTACCCAGGCAACGTCTAGCTGCCTTTAAACCAGCGGGAGGGAAGGGGGAGGTTTAACGTGTTGGTATTGATATATCTGACATGACAGGGAAGATATGGGTCTTAACTGTAGTGTGGGTGGGTGGAAAAAAAAAAGCAAATATTGAGTAATAATTTCTACAAAGCTAAAATTAATCGGAGCTTTTATGTTTTCCAGGACAACTTGTCAGACAATGTAAACTAATTTGCTAAATTGCACAGGGGAAAAAAAAAAGGAATGCATTAGCAGTATCTGATTTAGCTAGAGCTGAGTATATTTTGATTCCTTTTATAGCCTGATTCGAGTTTTGCCAGATGTTCGATAGGCAAGGTAGGCTGTGTAGGTAGTCTTATAAACAAATATGTGTATGTAAAGAGTTCGTTTTAACAGTGAGCTGCTGGAATTCGCTTGACACTCCCAACCCAGGGCTGCAGAGCCACCTACGTTGTGTCAAACATTTTTTCTCACCTACTTGCACCATCTATTATGAAGTACAGATGTTATATCTGACCTTGGCTTACTTTAAAGCTCTGGCCTCTTAAAACTGCCTTTTTAGATAATTTAAGGGTCCTGCAAGTTCTTATGCTAACAATTTGTCAACTGATATAATCTGAATAAAAACAATGAGCCTACTTATATGCCCAGTGGTTACCAGTTAGTTCATATATTTTCTCTTTAAAAGTTTGTGTAGATGTGAAATACAGAAATGAGGTGAATTTCAAGGGTAATTTCTGTGCTGGCAGCAGTTTCCCTGGATGCTAAAGAAAAGGCAGTAATAGAAGACTTTGCTTGCTGGTGTGCTCTCTGAAGGTGAAGACAGAAAATGCCTGTAGCTGTCAGACTTGTGAGTGTAGGTGAATGTCTTTGTGAAGACGATATTTAACACTCTATATGTCAGAAAAGACAGAAATTCGCAAGGGTTTGGGCAATTCAGTCTTCAGGTGTCCTTACGAGACGTTGTGCCGTACCATGAGCCAGAGGGGGTGGCCCCGGATCCCCGTTGAACTTGCCCTTGACCCAGCAGCGAGGTCCGAATTGCTCTTGTTGATGGTGGTGAAAAGGCTTCTGCATTTGTGAAGGTGTCGAGAGCACAGGGAGCTCAACGATATGGTGTAAGCTGAGTTTAAATACACTCCCGAACAAGAGGTTTGATGTGTAAATACGGTGTGCTGAAACACCCACCACAACGCTAAACGCCATGTTAAAACCCCTCAGGAAAGAGCGATTTTGCCTAGGAGCTCTTTAGGAGTTTGGGCAGGAGCTGTGTGAAACCTTTATCCTCATTGAATTCAGCAGAATCCAGATACGGAGACATTTCCATGTAGAAAGGTCATGTCCTTTGAGAGTACATAACACTCTTTTGAGAAAAATATGTATCTGGGAAAATAGCTACTAGGTAAGAGTACTGATTGTATCTCATCTTAAAACTGCGGATCAAGGGAAGGAGGGCAGCTCTTCACTGCAGTGTGAGGAGATGCTGTGGGTAGGGTGGTAAAGGTGCGGTTGGGTTGAGTAGGGGGAAATCTTCCCTGCTGTATGCTCTGTTTTTATAATATACAAATAATCTCCATGGGGAGCCAAATGCACCTTGTGGCTAAAACACCCAAGCAATGCAGCAAGGAGAGACGGGCACAGGCGAATGCGTTGTAGAATGGACCAGACACCCAAACCTGTTTCTTAAATCTCTACTAAATCACAATATTTCTCACCCTCTATTCTGTGTCAAGAAGATATTTGTCCTAAAATCTCCAGGTTATTTTCAGAATCCAATGAAGTAGGCCTATTAAATTACGAATGTTTAAAATACCTAGAAATGAGGGTGTTTAACAGCACTATTAAATGCAAAGTGGAGCTAGGGTGCAGTTCAACACCAGCAATGCTGTCCAACCATCCTGGCAAGAAATGAGCCTGAAAATCGGAAGAATGGAGTAAAAGTGCCCAGCAATTCTTGCAGGGACTATTGTGTCCGGGCAAGCAAGCTGCGTGTGGAGATTGGGGTAATCAATCCGCCGTGCCCAATCTTAACCGACGTAGCTGCGAGTGGCTAAGCTACTTACATGCTAAGGCTTTTGGATGAAAGCATTTCCAAGCCATCTCCGCACCACGCGGTGACAACGCTGCGCGGGGTTACCAGCAACTCCTTGTAAAACGCTCGGCAACGCCAGCGCCGTTCCCGTCCGTAATATCAGCTCCATGCCCATCCCTGAAGGGTTTGGGGAATGTCCCTACCAAAAAGCCCCTTCCCGGCTGGGCAGCCGGCGCTGGCAGAGCCAGCAGACTCTGTCATCCACGCAGGGCTTCCGCAGCCCCCTTTGATAGGCAGATATGTAACATATATCCTAAGCATGAGCAATTTTTTCCTGATCTCATCTCATATCTAGCTTTGTAATCTGCTGCTTGCTATCTTGGACCCAAGCAAGCCCGGAAACTTGTCTAGTTTTTCCAGCTGTTTCAGCTGATGCAATAGGAGATACAAACTCTAGCCACAAATTTGCTTCTTCCATAGCAGAGAAATGGCTGGGAAGTCTACACAGGTGGTTTTGTTCCCTCTGTAGTTTCAGATTAAAATGTTTTTATTTCCTGTACTAGGAGCAGTTTGGGAAGGGCTGGTGCATTGAGGAGCAGTTGCTGCAGGTAGATGCCACCAGCTCAGCTGCAGATGAGCTAACACTTTCTGCAAACCCCTTCACAGTAAGATGCAATAACATCTAGCATTGTAAAGCTTGGTGTCAGATGTGGACAGTCTGTGGATACCCTTTGGATGCGTGCTGCCCATAAAACATCAGTTCTTGCCCTTCGAAGCTCCAGCTTTTCTGCTGGATACGTAGACCCAAGGGCTGGCAATCGGCTTTGATTTGCTAGAAGCCAAGTGGCAAAGGACTGTGTGTGTCTCAGTGCAGCCACCTCTGTGATTGCCACCGGTCAGGACAGCAAGAGGGCAGAAGCTCATAGTTAGAGTAGATGAAAGTTATTGTGAGCAGCCCCTAAGCAAGAGTGGATGAATTTGTAAAGAACTCTTACAGACTTTTGGTTTGTAAGCCATTCTCTACTACTTTGGTGAGCTAGGAGGAGAGAAATATCTTTGTTTTATGCACAGTCTTAGAATACATCCAAAAGTGACATTTGATGTGTTTCTGATCACGCTGAGAGTGACCAGAAGGGAGGAGGATGATGCCCTCGTTGTGCTTCCCCCGTGCCCACAAGCCCTGCCCAGCACCCACCCATATTACCCCAACTCTGTCACATTGATGAGCTGCATCTTGCCTGGTCTCGATAGCATAAATCAGATGAGGGCAAGTTAACACCTCGGAGGGCGTTTTGGCAACCAGCCTTAGAGCCGTTTCTGCAGCGCCCAAGGTAGCCGAGCTGACGTTATCCCGGGAATGCCGGGTTTGGAAGCCCAAAGCCAACGGGCTGCAGTCACCGTGGCCTGCGAACAGGTTGTGCACAAGAACAGCAAACCCAGCAGCTCGAGTGCTTCCCTGTAGGCCCTTCCAGTGCTCCAGAGCGGCAGATAGGGCAGGTTCCCTCTGCTCTTCTGTCCTGGAAATCTCTGACTCTCTGGAAAAAACAAGAAAAACCCTTTTGAGGACAAGCTGGAGGGGGTGGAAGGTAGCAGGGTGGCCAGGCCTGTACAGCAGCAAGGGACACCAAGGCCATGATCTCCTTGGTGTATCTGGTGGGGGGAGCTTAGACTGGCGTCTCTAGGAAGGAGTTACAGCTCCAAAAAATAAGGAAGTTTCTAGGTACTTTTGGATTATTTTAAAGCCAGGTACCATTAGTTTCTTTCTTACCTGTGCTGCTCGCTGATTAAACATCTTTTATTAATACAATAAAACTCCTCTTAATCAGCGTAAACTGACCAGTTTCCAAATGTTGTGCTAAAAAAAGAGAGCTCAGCACTTCTCAAACCAGTAGGTTTTATCTGAGTCTCTGGTGCGAATCCCCAAAGCAAGCTTTCAAATAGCTTTATGCTGCCAAAAAGAACCTTTTTTTTTTGTACTGAAAGCACAAGCTATGAAGAGGAAAACTGGCTCAAATCAGACTTTGCAGATATAAGAGCTTTTTCCTCAGAATTGCTTGCAGGGGTCAGGTAGATATTGTTGATGCATCAGTATTAAAAAGAGCTTGGTAGGCATTTTCCCACACACAGACTCCACATTTCTCAGGAATATTCTTGGCTTTTGCATTTTTAACGAAAGTGTAGTTCTGGCTTTCTCTGTTTGCACAGAATAGCTTGCAAAGGCGAAGTCCAAAGGCTCAAAAATCCCAAAGGCAAATGGAGCATCCATATTTATTGCTATTTAAAGTCATTGCTTTTAAGTTCCGTTTCTTGACATTTGGGGTGTGACTTGGGGATTTTCAATGAGATCTGTTCAGATTTCAATGAAATCTGTTGCAAATTACTCTCAGGTTTCATAAGCCAATCACAAATGTTACAACCTGAGGCCGTGTGGATTTACCAGGCACCATGTGCATCATACCTGAAGTCATCAAAACACAAGGATTTTGCATGCTGATAATCAAGCAAATGACTGTTTTCTTAAGCAAGCTTTTGTTTAAGACTCACTCTCTGGAGCTGGGGCTTCTCCAGCTATTCCAGGGGATTCTGTACTGCGCTCTGTGACAATGACAGTCTTGACTATGCTAGAAACTGACTACATTTTAGGCATATATTTTTCAGCATTTAAGTGCTTCACCCCTAGATCTGGTGTGCGAATTTGCTGCCAGAGAATCCCGTTCATCTGTCTGTAGTTAATGAGCGGACCTGTAAGAGCCACCACATTACGTGAAAAAGCACCCTCTTCTCACCACCCCAAACCCAAATGTGCAACAGAAACGCTAATTCTTGGTCTTGCTGTTCCCATCTAAAGTAATGCTGAATTTGCTATTAACCTTAGTAGGAACAGACTAAGGCAAATGCGAAGACCTTTTAAAACACCCAAATGTGCAACAGAAATGCTAATTCTTGGTCTTGCTCCCATCTAAAGTAATGCTGAATTTCCTATTAACCTTAGTAGGAACAGAGTAAGGCAAATGCGAAGACCTTTTAAAACTTCCTTCTATAATGTTTAATATAACACCAAAAAAAGATACCTCTGTCATGAACAAAAAGTTGAGTATATCTTGTCTTAATTTTTGTAGTAAATCTAAAATCATGCCACAAGTCAAACAACAGCTAAGTCATCCTCTCATTTTCTAAGAGACATATATCAACTCTGGGCCAGTCTGGCATGTCCTACCCATTCTCAAACCCTGAAGAAGCAGTAGAAAGTGTTTGACAGGGCTCGGCTGGTCTCACAAATGCAAAACCCAGTCTTACCCCTTTCACAGACTGAGTCCAATGTTGCTTTTGAAGCCCCCTAAGTGACTTTAAGATAGAAACCATACATGTAGTTAAAAATAACCCTCTTGGGAGTCACCTTGTCTGGACATTAGTTTGGCATGCTCTTGGATCTTCTGTTGACTTTGGGGCTACGCTAGGCCCTGCTCTGGTTAAATGTGCTTTCCCACTTCTTGGAATTTTCTTAGGACCACTAGTGCCACTCTTTTTACAGTTTTTTTAAAGAGAAAACTGTTTCTGTGTTTGGTTTTTGGTTGGTTGGATTTTTGCTTGGAAGAGATCAGTGTGACTTCATCCCAGATGTTTTTTCTGTAGGTTTTAATCCTCTTGCCTTGAATGAGACCCACTGGTCAGGGCAAATGCTGTCTTCAAGACCTTGTCTTGCCTTTCGGGCACCGCTATAATTCTTTTTTAATGCTCTATCTTAAATCAATGATAAAGGATCCTTGAGGCTGTGACTTTTCTATTCTGCTAGGAACCGAGATAGTGGAGGTTTCCTTTTTTTGTAAAAGTCAGGGATTTGCTAGGGCAGCATTTAATAACCTACCTTCTCTTTTTCCCTCTCCAAATATGCCAAGCTACTTGCCCACATTTTGCCTGTTTTCTATAGGAAATGTAGGAGACCACTTACAAAACCAGCGGCCACTGATGTGTTTTGATCTTGTAGACCATGAGGATGCTTGTGTGGATGCTATTGATCCCAAAGTACGGAAAATGTCCATTCGCTAAGGAACTGGTGCAAATTTTGGCAGGAAATGGTGGATTTTAGGCTCAGCAGATGGCCAAAGGACCTACGTGTTCGGGTGAGTGCAGCCCAGATCCATTCTTGGGTGTGCAGTTCATTAGAGCTGTGCTAAACTCCTCATTTCTCTCACAAAAGTAGGATCCACCTAGAAAATAAAATCAAATAAAAAACCAACCTGGGAAAAATGGAATGGAAATGTTCAGATTGAAGCGGTTGTCACAGGCACAATGACTGCTCTTAAATTACCTCTTTAAAGAAGCACAGCCGTAACATCATAACATCACTGCCAGCTATTTGGGACCATTTCTCTGTGGAGGTTTCAGTTAACAGGCTGTGTCACGGCGAGCACATGGACACCAAGGAAAAGGCACCTAATTTTAAAGCAATGGTGGCTTTGGGCAAGCAGCTTTTCACAAACTCCTAAATCCTGAAAGCGACATAACGTCGCTTTTTCCGTAGTGCGAGGAAGAGCAACAAATTAATGTCATTGAAGCAGAGGATTTAATGGCTGTTCTACAAATTAAATGCTACTTTCTCCTTAGGTTTATGATGTGGAGCTACATCCCTGAGTGAAGTGTTGTAATTAAAAGTAAAACAGAGGCCTGGGGATGATGGATGTGACCTGCAGCGCCAGCACGCTGAGAAGCTGCTGTAATTTTCCCGTGGCAGAAGGGAGATGGTAGATTCATCATTAGGACAGCGAACATATTCAAGTGGGGGAAGCAATTACATCTAGACCTGTCTCTGAGACGTCTGCGACTGTTCTTGCACAAACTTTAATTTAAAATACGGATTTTAGCATCCTTTGAGGAACTCCATGCTTGTTTAGAAGCAAAGCGATGAGTCTGGCGGTCACTGCGTCCCATGGGGCTGGGGAGATGTTCTTCTTTGTGTGAAGATGAAGTGACTTAAGACACCAAGCACTGGTGGAGCATGTCATAAACCTAAAAATAAGAGCGTTAAGTAGTTTAATGCCTTACATTTATAACTGAGTATGACTTATCCAGTGATCTCTGACAGAGTAAATTGCATTGTGCTACAGGAGCTTGAACTAGTGGACAAGATTAATGGTCATATAATGGGAGGAGAAGCCTGAAAACACTTTCTTGCTACAAAAATTAAGAGGCATTAATTTAGATGTAAAAAGGCATAAATATTTGAAGGTATTGGCTTGCTAGGAGCAATAACATGTATAACAACAGCACTTTTCAAGTTTATTACTGTTTTCGGTATTGCAGATGGCTGCAAATTGTAGGGCTCTCTTCTATTGTGTCTTTCCCCTCTGCCAAATTAACAAAAGAATGTTAAACCTTGGCTAGGCTTCCTGCAGTGCATATGCTAGCTATGGAAATGGCTTCACTGCGCTGCTAAACTGATGGAAGCAAGGCGAGATGTGGGAAAGCATGTGTGTTTTCGGTGGTGCTGGGTATTATTTTGGGCCTCAGACTTATGTTCTGTGCGTAGTGGGGCTCTTTGGAAGATGAACACATTTGCGTTTCGTGTTTGCCAGCACATTTCTGTTTTGAGTGGTTGCATGTTTCGGGTGCTACTGAGTGTATTTCAGGACAGAAACTTATGCTCTCTATAAACTGAAGCTCTTTAGAAGGTTGAGTGACTTCATTCTTGGCTGCGAGCTTCTGTTTGGAGTGATTTCATCCCAACTGGCCGTGCAGACACCCATTCCCCACCAATGTGTCACTTTGGATAATGAGGAGGAGATTGCCCTGATCCCGGTGGGAGCAGCGGAGCATGGACCAGTCCGGGGATGAAGCAGAGATGCAGGGAGCAGGAGGCTGGAGCTGGCAGAGCCCAGGTTCAGTTACTGCAGGTTTTTGAAGCGTGTAGGTGAGACACGGGCTCGCAGGCAGGTGATGAGCAGTGTCCTAGGTAATGGACGGTGACGTTGCAGTGGGATGTTGCCCTCTGAGCTTGTCTCAGTGCCAATATTTGCGTAGGTAGTTGGGGACCTTGTTGTGGTCTTCTCTCTTCTGGACAACCAGTTTATGGCTGTAGGTCCTGAGCTATGGAAGTTGCATCTGAAGCATGAAACACGGGTCTATCCAAGTGTTCTCCAGGTTTACACCCTCACTCTGGTAGTTTCCCTATCAGTTTGCAGAGCTGATGAGAACATCTTATGTATCCATATACAAAAAGACGTTTTGTAAGGACCAACATATAACATATAACACATTCCCTGTAAAATCAGTAGAAAACAGAATATTTGTGTTTTATTTTGAACAGACGAGCATCAGTTATTGGAAAACAGCTCCTATTCTGTCCTACCCCTGGTCTAAGGAAAGCAGACCAACGTGAGAACACAGCAGCTTTGCTCTGTGCAGGTTTAATATCACTTATATTTTGTGCAGCTCAGGTTGCTGTTACTGCAAATACTGGTACATGTTTAGCACTTCCTTTTTCCTTGTTTTAGGCTCAATGGGAATAATGGTGCTGGTTTTGTCCACAATTTCTTGGCAAGTGAGCCCGGGCTTTCTTGGAGTCAGTCCTCGTTACTGTTCAGTGAATCGTAGCTGAATTTTTATTTATTCTGGTTCTGAACTCTTCAGCTTGTATGGAGTGGCCCAGGGGATGTGGGGAGCCATGGAGAGGCTCCTGGCTTTCCAGGTATCTGCACTTGCTGAACACAAGCACATTCTCCTATTTGTGCCTCATGCACATCCAGGAACAGTGCACAAGCCCAAATAAATACCCTGGTCTTGGTGTAGGCCCCCCTTCAAGCCTCATCTGGGATGGGAGTCTAATCTCCTCCTCATGATCCCAGTAGCTTCCTACGATTTTCCGTAGTATTTATTTTGAGCGATCTTAGGTGGTTTTCCAAGTTATATGACGAATGCACTGTTCAAAACTTGGTATAAATGAGAATCATTTTGCGTAATAGACTTCAATGACAGAATATTTGTGGGGAGGTACATTAAACCTCCTTTGAAGTTAGTAAAAATGGCTAAAAATGCTAAAGCTGTTTTCTTTAAATGGTCAGGAATCAAATACAGACTCGTGTAAGGAAGACCTTGGTTACTGGCAGTGTGTTTACTCCAGCCTGCTTGCAACACAGCCTACTCGGTGCTTTTCCTTGCAAGAAAACCCCGGGGTGTCACCAGGAGCACCCTTGACCTTGCCCCCAAGCAGCCACCCAGCCTGTTTGCTGGTATTCAGTTTCATGGAAAAACTTGGCTGCGTGGGGCACATCCAGGTGGGAATTTTGGCCATGAAGGAATCTCCTTCCCATCATGTGCCGCTGCCATGAGCAAGAGCTGAACCCCAAAGCCAGGTGCCCTTCTTAGAGGTCACCCGAGAACCTTGGGGGCTTCAACAGCAGCAAGGCAGGAGCTGAAGGAACCACCTGTGTGTGTGTGCTGTGCTGTACTGTAATTTATGCTAGCGAGCAGCTTTAAATTATTCAAATTACCGTCTGCACTGAGTCTGCCATCTGGAAGAAGTTCTGCCTATGGAAATCTGCTGGGGCAAAGTGAGTGTCGCTGGAAAGGGAGAAGGTTTGATGGAGCAAAAGCAGCTTGTTCTGCAGAAATGGTTTGCCTGCTACAGTCCAGTGGTAAAGCTGTTCTTCTGTAATTTGGTAGTGCTGGAACAAATGTGGGAGGCTCTGTGGTGGTTTGGAGGCTTTTTTGCTACCGGGACCTGACAAAGAGCAGGAGGGGAAGGTGG
Organism: Tinamus guttatus; assembly: GCF_000705375.1. The sequence goes on from NW_010589482.1 coordinate 25,155, forward strand.
TGTCAGTGGAAACACAAGTGTTTGGGGACCAGTCAGCAATCTCAGGGTATGCACTGGGGAGCTGTGGTAATGAGAAAAATAAAATAAAATAAAATAAAATAAAATAAAATAAAATAAAATAAAATAAAATAAAATAAAATAAAATATTTTTTTCCCTTTTTGATGGGGAGACATTCTGCAGCCATCCTCCATGGAATTGTCTGGGGTATTGCAATTACCTATTGCAAGGGTAAAATACTTCAGGCCTTTATTGCCTCTCCAGAGCATCGGCTACTTTGCTCTCTAAGGTCAGTGCAAACTTGTTCGGCTTATTCTCTCCTGAAGCAATTGCTCCCGTGAGCTGAAGAGTTTGCCTTTGAGCGAGGTCACCTAATGACACAGACAGAACATTTCCAAAGCTCAGTGAGCAGATATTGCCTCCCTTTCATCTCCCAAAGGTGCCAAGGCAAG
>NW_010589482.1:28150-39087 GCF_000705375.1 Tinamus guttatus
AAGAAACAGCAGCAAAAACTCTTGTTTTTTTTTAGCAAATCTGCTTAAATCTTTCATCCCAGCTCCAGCCTCTCAAGTGTAAGCAAGCAGCAGGGTTTATCAATGTTGTGTCATTTATTAGGCTGAGCGGCGTGCTCTGCGTATCAGTAATATTCTATAAAGCGGAGTGGTAATTACAGAATGCTTTGTCAAATTTTATTATCTGTTACTACAAAATATTGCATGCACTATTACAGGAACTTATTGCGAGACCTTCCTGACTGCATGCTTATTAACTCGGTAGGCACAGCACTTAATTTAAAAAAAATAACAGTCGGAGGCCGCCAGTGATGCTCCCGTAAATGCAGGCCGGCTGCTGCTGCAATGCAGAAGGGAAACTAATGGTTCCCATTTAGACTTGGCACAGCGTAACCCTACGGAGCTGACTTACCGTGATGAACTATTGTCATTGAATTGTATTCCCACAAGCCATTACTATAGCCTATTTAAAAAGCATAACGCGGTCTCATGGATTTCTAATTATTTGTAAGATGAAGGGATAAATGCCTCATAGTGCATTTTTTTTTGCTTGCCGTTCTCATAACTTGCAAAGCAGCTCTGAGTGCTTTGTCTTGTTTCATTACTCTTCAATAAACTGCTCTTTAATGAAATGGGTCAGCAATATTTGTGAGGTGCTTTTGCCTTGGATTAAAAGTGTGCATTAATGGTTTTAAAGAGTGGTTGGTGGACAGTGGAGGAACAGCATCAGTTTTTGAGCGGGCCCTGCAGTTTCAGACAGCAGTGGAGAAACCCACACCAAGTGTATCTGGTTGGAGTAGTTGTTTGCTAAAGGTAGAAGCAAACTCAGTGCTCGTGGTGGGGTCTGAACACAGTGTAGAGACACAAGCTTGGAGAAGCTGGTTCATCTTTTCTGATTCTTTAGAGACCAGCAGCCATACGGTCCATACTGAGCTAGCTGCTGCCATAGCTCATTTTCTCCTGAGGTGGTGTTCCCTCTTGAGTAACATCCTAGGACTGCTCTTCCGGGGCAGGACTGCTGCATGTGCCCTCCTTGCCATGTCCTCCATGTGACTGCTTTTCAGAACAATGTCATCAATTTCCTGTGCAGAAAGAACCCCCTGGTCCTTGCAGACACAGTCCTTGGCTTGGAGACCCTTCAGCCAGGAGGAATCTCCCTGTCAATGTGTGCTGCAGAGCGCCCGGCCAGCTCTGGGGTACCAGCAGGTCGGTTGTTGTCTCTGGAGATACTTGGCTGCCGGGAAAGAGGAATTCCAGGGAACGAGGCCAAGGCAATGACAGTCATCAGGCTGGCTCCTCTCTTTGCCAACGTCTCTGTGGTGAGGTTAGATACCTTTCTGCAAGAGATCTTTGGTCAGCCAGTGGCTATAGTCTGCAGTGCTGGCATGGAGAGGGGCAATGCTGTGTTAAACAGCAGGCAGGAGATGAGGAAGCCAACACTGTACTCTATGTCCTTAAAAACCCACTCTACAAAACTGCTCCGCGTGGATGACATGGTGCCTTGGCTTAGGACACGGCAGCCTGTTCTAGCTAGTGCCGTCTCTGGATGCTGCCCAGAAGATGGTCTTCAAAATGCACTGAGGTCATGCATAAGTTTTTGTATTTTCCAGTGTAATGTCTGACCAGGAGGATCCGTCCAAGTAAGAGCAGAAAACCTTGTTTCACCCAGCAGGAAGAGTCAGGCCTAGCACGTCTGCCTGTAGGTTGAGTCGTCGCTACCTGTCTCACAAAGTCTGTGTTACCAATATTTAGGATTTGAAAAAGAGCAACAACTTAATGTATGGTGGCAAGAAAAGTAATGGTCCTATTGTAGATACAATAAGTATCGATTGAACATACGGTGCTGCTTCTCTGTCAGGTGGAATTAGAAAGGGAAAACATAAGATTTAAATAGAAATCCATTTACTTTCTCAGTAGCTTTTACTGCCTCTGTGCTAAATTTAGTGATAATTAAGTTCTTTCTGCTTGCAACAATTCCTTCTCCCAGTAGCTCTTGCTCGTGGTCAGTCCTTTTGCAGACGCACAAGTGCTTCCCGGCGTCACGTAGCACCGTAACAAGCAAAGGCTTGGCCTTTTAATCAGGGTTTTGGGAGTCAGGAGAACACAGGTGAGCAAAGGCTTGGCCTTTTAATCGGGGTTTTGGGAGTCAGGAGAACACAGGTTATGGAGGAACTAATGTTGTGTTCAGCTGCTTCAGGCCAAGCTCCTCAGCCAGCGAGGAAGAGGAGGGCGGCATTGTCCTGCCTCATCCATGCATGTGGCACGGGAACAAGACATCTTGGCCAATGGGATGGAAGATGGGAGCTGGCAATTTGGATGAGTTCAGCCTGACCCGCATGGTTGGGGCTGGGGTGCTTCAGGTCCCCATGCTTTTGAGCGTTGACCTCTTGAGTGTTGGCCTCTTCTGTCTACAGAGGAAGACTACGCTTCCTCTCCAGAGAAGGGTTGCTCAGCAAGGGGTGTTCAAAGCCCTGGAGAAACCCAGCACCTCAGAGAGTCTTTGCACACATCTAGGCTCAACCCTACAAGGGGATTTAGGGCTTATGTTTTGTGGTAGTCTATAATCCTTGTTGAAAGCCTCTCATGGTGAACTCCAGATTTAAAATAACGAGTCCATGCCTCCCTTTCACATTGGGAAGCCTCATGCAGGTAACAGAGGTGGACTTCCCTGCACGGCCAGGCCCTGCCACGCCTTGCAAACCTGCCCGAGCAGTGAGATGATCTCTGCAATCCTTCTGATGATTAACAGCCGCTTGCTCTAAGCGATTACACAACATTATTGATCTGACCTTTCCTTCTTATAGCTAAAGTTTACCCACTTGTAAGGAGTTTTCTATAGAGCAACTGACTTGACCTTTTCTGCTTTCAGCAGGCCATGATAAATGGACCCAGTTCCAACACGTGCCTTTTCTTTAAACCCAAATCTCTGGGTTTTGACAGATACATTCTGTTAATATCGCAGTTCCTAGAGATATAATCATAGCATTAAGGCAACATCTTCAACTTAACATTTATGTAACATTTTTCTGTATCTTCCACCCTTTCCCCACCATACACACAAATTGTCTCCGTAGGGATGTGACTTTGTGTGACCATTTGACCTTTTCTTCTGCTTTTGAATCAATAAAGTTCACTTCTGGACCTTACTGTACGTTGGCAGTGAATATATTTTATGATAGTGGTATTTCTTACGTCCTTGTACTATTAAACTTGGTGAAAATAGGTTGTTTCACATGCACTCAGGTGTCTGTAAGACCTTTGGTGCAATGGGTCTAACTTTAAAAGCTAGAGTCATTGTGAAAATACCTCGAAAAGGAGATTTATAATGAGATGGGTTCTTTCATGGGTGAGCTGAAGGGCTTTATCTAGTTTTCTGATGAATGAAAATTTCAAACATTTGATGAGTTCTCTTTTTCTGTCACTTGGCCTTGGGAAACATGGCATTGGGAGAGCAATTTTTCTTACTGTGCCCTTTGGGGCATCTTGCACCCATGAGTTCAGTGGTTCCACCTCTGCTGTTGGGAACCCAAAGGAGAGACTTGCAAGGTTTGCACGATGGAGAACCCATATGGTGATTCCTGACAGGGAGAACATGGGTTTTCCTATCAATAGGTAAATCGGTATTTGAGTTTTATTTTACTTGAAATAATTTCTGCAGCATATTTGTTTAGTCTGAGGGAGGGAATGCCTGGATGACATTAATGTTTTCTAATACAGGTAACTAAGTGCCAGCACTGCTGATATTATCCCTATGGGCTTGCAATGAGATAGTTAAAAAAAAAAAAAATCTTTTGGCAGATGAGGTGAAGCCTTCCAAAAACTCAAATTAACATTATCACAGTGTGCAAGCTGCAGCCATATTGCATCCTTCACAGCAGAATGAAATGAAGGCCCCAGCTGCACAGCATATCTCAAAGCAAACCTTTAATGTCCCTTGGCCATGCGGCTTTGCAGGCTCTATCAAAGCCTCCCAGACTCTCTCCTCCTCATTGACCAGCCAGGCTTCTTGTAGAGCACAGATTAATAGGCTCATTAGTGGCAATGGAGGCTACGTGCCCTGCCTGCCTGATTTACTAATGATGCTCAGGTGTCTTTCTGCTGATCTGTATCTGAAAAGTATTTAGGAGAATATGGGGGAATGCTCCTTGGCTTTGCCTGGGGAGCATGTTGTGGTGGCTGCCTGTTTGCCAGGTGAGGAAGCCCAGCTCAGGTTGCCTGCAGAGCAGCTCCCTTTCTCCTGCTGCAGGGTCTCCATGGAGCCTGTGGCTCAGCTCCAAATGTAGCCCATGAAATGGCAGGAATCTTCAGCATGAAGATGGATGGGCCCTTCCTACCTTTCCAGCTGGACAGCAGCTGGGGCTGGTTAATGTGTTTGTTCTCTTGTTTGTGAACACTGCAGTTTTCATCTGCTCTTGCGGTGGCTGGAGATGGGGCCTTGTGTCTGGTCCTGTTTGCTCTTATGTCTTTTAAACTTTCCTAGGAACATTTTTCTTTTCAAAAAAAAAAGTCTCCTCTGTAAGTCTCACTGGCAAAAATGATCTCACAAATCTCAGATGCAGAGGGCTGAACTAACAAAAATAATTCAAGGCAGCCTTGTATAATGTGGTTGTTGCAACATGACCTCTTCTGATGGAACCAGCTGAAGATACTGCAGCAGGTAAAGCTGGGTTTTGTGGTAAGTAAATCTACTGAACCAAGACAAGGGACTGCAGAAGGCCAAGAGGCCCTGAGGACTCTTGCAAAGCAGTTGCAGACTCTTCCTTCCCTGCTATGCCTAGATGTGCCTTATTTGCCTTTAAGTTCCTGACTAAGCAGCAGCAGGTTTAAGTGGAGCTTTATCCCTTACAAAAAATTGTAACCTCTGTAAAAGCTTCAAGGGGCTGCGCCCTGATCAGACTGGGGGCTTCCATGAAGGTAAGGCTCCTCTTCAGGTCTCTATGTTGGCACCTCATACATTGATGATGGCAGAGCAGAAGTGGCCTCAAGGCAAGTCATTAGCATAGTGCTAACGTGAAGTCTCTGGGTTGCAGGTCTCCTCCTATAGAAAAGCCTTGAGGAAGAAGAGGTTTTCTGCCATGTTAGGAGATATTGAATGAGCTATCTGCTAGTTTTGGATCAGTTCAAGTAAAGCTAGATAAAACTCTTTCAAGCTGAGGGTCAAGGATGGAGAGACTTAGAGACTTCTGAAGCAGGAGGGGGGAAAAAAGAAGTCAATTTTAGTGCACTTAACTCAGCCTGACCCTAGTTTTTTCAGAGCTGCATGTCTTAGCAAAAATCAAAACAAAATTACTCCAGAGACAATGCTCTTTCCATTCTCCATTAATCATCACTATGTGTATCTTCACAGCTTGAACAAAACATTAAAAATTAAAGGTTGATATGAACTCTTAATGCATGTGGCTAAGGCTTAGGGACCTGCACCCTTCAGACGAATTGGCCTTGTGCTGATACCACGACTAGATACAGCTTTAACAGAGCTGTTCTGGGGCTCCTGAAGCTCTAACAAAGTTCTCCAACCTTCAGAAATTAATCTCTGCATTTAGTCCTGCCATTTCAAGGTCTCAGTAAATCCTCAGCAAATAATAAATTATATATAGATATACATGTATGTGTGTGTATATCTATATACACACACTATTCTGTTACTGGTGCAGTTTTCTCAGTAGCTGCTCTAGTAAAGCAGGTGTTAGGGAGTGAAGCAAAAAATCATTGCTATTCTAGTAACTCAGGCCAAAAAGCCAAGATGAAGATGAGGAATTGCACTGCAAGATACTGAGAGCTTCTGACTGTGCTTCAGTGTCAGTCCAGAGCAGGCTGCAAGATTGAGCTCTAAATTTGTTGCGAAAAGCCATTGGATTCCTGTTTTCTTTCTCTCACAACTAATCCGTAGGTGCGAATCTATTTCCTGATGGTGGAACTATAGGGAAAATGCAAATCCTTGTGCAGCCTTTTAAGTTTCTAGCATGGTTTATTGCAACATGAGAAAGAATAATTCATGTGTAGGCAGGAGGAAAAAGAGTTCAGACATGAACAAAGAATTTTTGGTGATTTTTTTTGGCATGTTTGTGAGTGTGCATATATGGATATATCTGTGCCACATACGTGCACAGATATGATGTAGATGATTGTCACCTCTGGACATAATATCCAAGAACTGAAAGGCATAAGGGTATGTTTCTTATCAGACCTTTTCTTCCTCTGGTTGGCAAAAATAACCCTGCATTACTATGCAGTAATACTAGCACAAATTTTATTGTCATCGTGGATCAGCCAGGTTGACACCAGTTTGCTGATCAATGACAGGCTGCATTTTCCTGTCGTACCCAGCCCGGTGTGGAGTTATGACGCTGGGGTCTAGCACGCAGCTTCCCCTCTGTTTGCTGGACGTAGCTCTTGGCTTCTGGCTGCAGAGAATTGCCATTTTCATAAACAAAATCAAACCCATTCCACTCCTAAACATGGGTTTTTTACTTTCTTTTTGCTGTGATTGAAGTGGAATATAGAAAAATAGAATATATTTACTATTTAATGTTTGGATGATTAAGAAATACTTTTACCCTGCGTGTTTGAAGTCTATATGTCTGTTAATCTTAAAACATTTCTTTTAAAAAAATGCCGAGTGGAACAGATACCTCTGCTTAGATAGGTGAATGATGAATAATGAAGGAAGATATCCTTTCTCTCTTTGGAGTTCAGAATTAAAATAAGAATGATTGTCTGGTTGTAAAGTTTACATTAGAAAGTATCAGTGTATTAAATGGCGCTCGTTGCACAGCTTATATATCCTTCTTTCCTTTGAACCACTCTCATAAAAATGTAGATGTCTTAGTAAAATGCAATTTCAGTGCAAGTCTGTCCCGTGAAATGGACTTTTATTTCAGGAAGATTAGGTTGGATCCAAGTAAGTATCTTGAATTACCATGCTGAAATCTTGTCGTTGGATGGCATAGTGACACCAGTCTTTGAAAAATAAGGTGCTGTGATTTGAAGGCTTATTTCTTGCCACATCACCTCGCCATGTACCCTCTATTATACCTGAATTTTGTATGTCCTTTCCTGACCTTTTGGAAATGGGGGTGAGGAGGCGGCAGGGCTTCCTGGGCTGTTCTCATTCCAAGCAGTGAAGATGATGCTTGCTGGGAAGAGTGGCTGAATAAACCTGGGAATCTGATTGACTGGGAGCTCAGTTTGGCCCGGATAAATGTAAATGGATGTATGTGGGGAAAAATCCTCCTATCTCTCCCTTTGGTGGGGACATGACGAAGCTCCTTGCTGGGGGAGTCACTCGGGATGTCCCTTGTGCTGCAGTTGGAGCCAGGCAGCTCCACACGCAGAACGTGGCTTCTTCTTGGGGCAGGAGTAGAAGTGCTGGACTTAAATGTGTGAACCCACTGCTTAGAGCATTCAAGGCACAAAACGGAGCTTTTCCTGTTTGCAATTATAACTGTAAACATAAAGAATGAAATTGTTTAAATGGTTTGTATGGTGTCAGTTTACTCAGCATCAAAATGTATTAACAGGGAAGCGTAGATAACGGCCTTGGTAGCCCGAGTGCTAAATTATTAATATTCCCATTAAAGCAGGTTTATCATTTGGAGTTACACTAGCGTGCTGGGGAAGGCTCCGCTCGCGGAACTGCCCTCGTTGAAGCGATGCTGTCTCAGGGCGAAAGGGAAGTCAACCAAGCTCTTCAAGCCAAGGTCCTTCCAGTTCACGAGTTGTGGCAGAAGCAACGGTCACCTCTGATGGTCGGCTTAAATGTCCGCTTAGAGCCCCTGCACTCTTGGGTTTTTTGCTTTTTTTTTCATCTTTCCAATGAAATTTCCATCTTGTCCTCCTCCATCTCTGCGTTTCAGCATGTCTGGTGCTTGCTGTCTCACACCCGCAGGTGTTTGTGCACAACTGCCACATCTGGAGTTTCTCCCTGCAGGACAGGGCAACAGAACAGCGGTTTCTGTACGGGTTTGGACTAAATGGCTTGAGATGAATATAAAGAAGGCATTTGTATTTACCATATCTCACTAGAGCTCCCAGATTCAAATGTAGGGGCAGCAACTGGCATTGCATGTCATCTGAGCCCCTCCATCAACATCTGACTATATTTTATTTCGTCAAAGGAGGAGCTCTTTAGATGACAGAATATAGGTAAATGGTTTCAAGCCTTGAGGGTTCAGGACAGGCGTATCTGGCTTTTTTGGGTGCTCTCCCAACTTTTTTACAGTAGAGCAAATACTGTTTTTAGCACATGCCCAAGTGGCTAAATGGTCTCTACATAGCTTTAGAGCTCTGGAGTTATTTTAGTGCAGGCTTAAATTTTCCAAGTCATTGTGCTCTCCCAGTTACATTAACCAGTTTCAGAAATACAGGGCTACCTGCAGCCTGCTCTCTTCTGCCTTCTTGGAATCTGCCTGCTGGAAAAGGCAGCAATGGCCAGAAGAGTAGCTGAAATAATTGTGATTTGTTGCTGTGGAGATAGAGAGGGTGTGGGACCGTGCAGGAACCGCTGGGCTGTGGAAATGTCGTTTTTATCCAGCCAGTTGGTGTGGAAAAGAACGGCGATTCCCGTTGTGCATCGTATGCATCCAAATGAGAACGTATCCCACAAGGTTGTTCTGATTTATCAACCTCATAAATATTCACCATGACAACCCAGTTTCTAGAGTTACAAGAAACTGTGAAGTCATTTGGGGAATTAGTGTTGATTATAATAATTTGAGTTTTGGGCCCAAATATGTAAATGATTTCTACAGGGCTGTAATACTGGAGTTATTTGTCTCTTGTTCTAACAAAATACCAAAGTTTTGCCAATGAGCAGATGTCAAAGATTTCCGCTGCTTGCAATGCCAAACTGTGATTTTTATTAGAGGTAAATTGTTATTGAAATTATTAAGGAATTTCACCTTCACCTGTTCCAAGAAATACAAAGCAAATAAGCTGGGAATTCTCCCTAGTATTAAAGAGAACAGAGGGTGATCAACTCATTTCTCTGAAGATAGAGTCTTATTAACAAGTTAACGAATTTGGGGTTCTTGTCTATGAAGGTGACACTCCAGAGCCTGCCACAGGTTTTCCTGAAGCAACGAGGGCCCTGCAGTCCTGCAGACAAGCCCAGCTTAATCACTGTGACCCTCCACCTAAAGTGAAGCAAGTCACTTCATTTAAGCTTGGTCTTGGATGTTAAGTCTGAAAACAACTTAAATCTGCTGTATTTGTGCAAAGCAGGGTTTGAGGGATTAAATTTGTTTTTCATAACTCGCTTGGTGCAAATGGACTTCTACTCTTCCACAGGAAAAGGAACGTTTTAGTTCAGAATTACAGAGTATTCTGCAGGACTGGTTATAATAACGCCATGGAAGGGCTCGGGTAGTCCTTGCTGCTCCTCATTCCTCTGAACCCAGGGTAACCAGTGCAGCCCAAGGGAAGAATGGGCCGTATTTCCAGTTCTCCAGAAAACCAGCAGCAGTGTCGCTTACATCCAGGGTGCACCTACACTGACTGGATTAAGATGGAATCTGTGCAGATGTTGGAGACAACTCCTAGAAATGATGAAATTAAAGACTCAGAAAAATATTTGTTAATCATATTCTTATATGTCATGTTCAAATCAGATGCCAGAAGCTCTTACAGACGTAACTTTCCCTGCTGTGGTTTGGGCTTTGGAGACTTCCTTTCTTCCTTGGCTCTCTTCCAAAGGGCCTCGAGTATTTGGGAAGGGAAAGACTGGAGTTACAAACATTTTAGGCTTTCCATTTTATTTTTTTTCTTTTCAATTTGTTTGTTTATATTATTATTTGAGTTGCAGCTCTGTGTAGCTGTTATGCAGCCTATGGCAGTGATTTTACATCCAAACTAATTAGGAATCTGCATGGGAACTTGTGGCTTGGGTTTCTTTTCTCCTGTAAAAGAACTTTTTACTATGCTTGGTTGTACGCTATTAAATACTGCTCTCTTTTCTTGGCAATCTTGTTGTGGTATTAAGAACTCACTGTGGAGTTAATCAAAGAGCGAAGCTGAAGGTTGACCATGAAGACAAGCACATTCCCCAACCTCCAGAGGTGTTTCAAAGTAGATGTGTAGTCCTTTGGTGTTTCTGGTCCAGCAGTGAGAGCAAAACATGGTCCTTACTTTCTAAAGGGAGATATCTTGAAGAAAAAGCTGTTTTTGAATACCTGAATGCTGTTGGTGTGCATTGCCTAGGAAACCTCCTCTGCACACAGCGTGCGTCCTCGCTGTACGTGCTGTGGGGACACTCAGTGCTTGGGTTATTCTGCAGGGGGTTCAACCCCACGGTGAATATGAAAATGGAAGAAACACTCTATGAATATCAAAGTGGAGTGACTCTGCCTTAATTCGGAGGTAGTTTCTCGGGATCGTGGTGAAGGGTGAGGATATTGGCCTGAGCAGGAACATACTGAGGAGCAACACATGAACTCGGGAAGGGTGATGGAAACCATCATTGACTTAATTTGTAAAGCAAATCCTAACAGCCTGTTTTCCAAAATGCTGCTGAGCGATATCCGAAGGCCTGTCTGCAGATCCGAAATCCAGCGTGTGCTCCAGTGTCTCAGCCACGGCTCTGGGCAGTAGTCATCTCTCTATAGACATTGCATGAAAGTAGCTACAGCGATGCTAATTTGTGTGTTGTCTAGGGAGCAAACACAAATCCTCAGAACAAGACTAATCTCCATCTGTGCTTTTTTTCTAATAAAAAGGAAGAACACTAAATAATTAACATAAACAAATGAAAACTAATTCGCCAATTTTTAATTTTTACCCAATTGCATGATCCATGTTAATGAATAATTTACAAGGCTGAAATGAATATAAAATTAAAATTTTCTCTAGGGTTCTGGCTGTATGTGTTATCTGAACATCCTATCTGACTGTTCATTTATATATATATATATAGTGTATATATA
>NW_010589482.1:49151-73499 GCF_000705375.1 Tinamus guttatus
ATCATTTACTGCGCTCGGGTCCGGGGGTGAAACAGCAGCAGCGCTTTGTGTGGACACAGCAGCAGAGCTGGCTGCATAAATCTTGCTGCAAGGAGCAATAATCAATACTTCATGTTTAATGACGCAAAACTGAAATTAGTATGGATTTTATGTCGTCTTCTCTTCCAAATTATGCAAACATTACTAGCCCCTTTTGTCGTTGCCTTGAATTACAGCTTTTATAAAGAATGTTTGGCGATGTTTAATTGAAAGATTGAGTAGTCAAAAATGTCACAACCAATTTTACTTTTTACTTCGTTGTTGTTGTTGTTCAGTCTTCACCCTTGGGTTAATAGAAAATGATGTCAAACACAAAAAATGATTTATGTAAGTCATGCAGGTTTTGTCACCCAAAGCTATATATAAAGTCAATTGCAAATTGTTTTCACATTCTGAATTACCTTTCCAAGCTCTGGGATATACTAAAAAAAAAATGACCAGTGGAATAATAAGGAAAATAAAAGGTTTTCTTCTGAGCTGAACTGTACTTCAGAGAAAACAATTTGGGAGGTTTTTCTGGCCCTTTTTTTTTTTTAATATTCAAGAAGAGCATATTCCTCAGAACAAGCCATAAGGGAGGGCAAAAAGAGTTTCATGACCAGGTTATTTGGTTATTTGCAGATGTTGGTTAGTGGTGAGTGGCAATGAGTCCTTCTGGCTTGTCAAGGAAATGGGGCAACAGTGAGAGACCCAGAGGGCCAAAGACAGGGCAAAAACAGGGGAAAATCTAACTTCTCAGCTTCACAAATCTAGTTAATGCATAAAACATATTTTGCAAGCACAGCCCGTCCGAGACTGTGAGGAAATGAAAGTTGCATTAGAAGTAAATCAGCCTCCAAGCATGAGCCTGGTTCATGCTGAACAGTGTCGAGCCTCATGTGAGATTAAAAAGTGCTGTGTAAAATTCCTCTGCGTCAGCTGTATTTGAAAAAGTGGAAGGTGGAGCTGGTGGATCCGTGTTGCTCGTAAAGAACGGCGATGGTTTTGTTGGAAAGCAAAGGGTTGGAGAGCGCCGCGTTGCAAGAGCTAGAGGTGCCGTGGCCTGGGGTTCCCTGTGGGCTCGTGTCTTACTCAGAGGTCTCGTTCATCCTAGCATTACCAGTCTCTGCAAAGCTACCTGGTCCATGGACATGTTTCAACACCAGGAAAATAAACTAACACAAATCACAATCGGCTTCAAAAATCTGGGGTTTTCACCTGGCTTGTTTTCAGCTGAATTTCTTCACTGATTGCTGATAACATTTTTCAATTTTAGGCCAATAATGGGGGGGTCTATCCCCCTACTCCCACCCCCTTCTGAGCAATAAAACTTGTGCAGAAATGATTTTGCTTTTTAAGCCAAATCTGAGTGCTGAAACTCATGGGGTGATTTCTCCTGGCCCTTTAATGTGGAGGGAAGGACCCAGTAGTGTGTGTGGAGTTAAACTCGTCGCATGTCGTCTGCAGAGAGCAGGAGCTGATGCAAATGGGCTGGTGAAGACATCGCGCTCTGCATCTCCACCAGTGACTCTCTTAATTATGAGGCTGAATACTGTTTGATTGCAGAACAAAGAGGAATGTCTGGAAGCACGAACTGCTGCTAGCTTGCCTCTTATCAAGACCCTCTATCAAATCAAAGCAGCCACATATCTAATAAAAGAGAAAAAATACTTCCCTCTTTTGCTCTTTCACTCTGCCCATCATCTTTTGTAGGTCTGGTATTTCTTTTCATAGCAATGTATGGGGCATACTGATAAATATAGTGGCCTCTTTGTAGTTATTTTGGATGTCTAAATTGGAAATGGGAGGGGGCATTTGGATTAAGGGGTGTCTCGCAGCACTGCGGGCTCCAGGACAAGTCTCTGGTGCCAAACCTGGGTTGCCACCGTCTCACTGAAATGATGTTTCTCTCCTTGTAGGAAGAACTCAGACGGCTCCAGAACACCTTGGAGCAGGTCAATGATGGCAAATCTTTACTTCAAAGGTAAATCTGGGGGTTCGCACATGAAATAGCTTTTATAAGGCCGCAGTTAAGTGTGCCTCTAGTGCGAGTAGCCCACACAGGGTGACGGTGGCGTCTGTCCTGCACGAGGAGCAACTAGAGCCTGAACTGGCAGATGGGGGGACCAGGCGTCACTTCTGCACAGTCAGGAGAAAAGATGCAAAACATGATCCAGCAAAAGGGGCCACTTCACTAGTCCATTTGATGGTTTCTCATTGGTCACCTCTGCTCTTTAAGGGATCCTCTTCCAGTTGTAGACTGTGTTTTTTGCTTGGTAACATACCGCAAGACTTTGCATCTCTCCCATAAACGATTCTTCTTTTTAGTTACAGGAGGATAATTTCTGAAAACTGCTGCTGATTGAATGATGTAATTAAGTGTCCAGTAAAGTCTCAAAATAACTCCACAGGTTGGGGTCTCATCTTACAAAATTTTCATGCGAAGATCTGTCATTCATGTTGTTAGTCCCATCCAAAGCAGTGTCCCAAAACATTTGATTTTTTTTTATCTTCTAGCATTTTAGAATTGCTTCTTCCAAATGATCCGTTCACAGCACCAATTCCCCCGTCATCCTTTATCACAAGGAATTCTTTTCCTCATGTTCCTGTATGGCTTTTGCTGATGTAATTCATTTGCTGCCAGCACTACCATTGTTACTTTCCATTTTTACACTCTGGCTTTTCAAATCTAGCCTCAGGGGTGAAAGTTAATTTAGCAAGAATATCTCTTCTATTTGCCAGTGTTGTTTTTTTATTTCTTTATTTGCAGCAGCTTCTTTGCTGGGTGTGCCTGTCTCTGGGGCGCTGGCATCTGGGAGGGTTAGTGCTGAGATTGCACAGAGCTCCAAGTCTGCAAACTGGATTCAAACTCTTAGGCTTTGCTAGCAGCCCAACGGGGACCCAGATGCCACCCTCCAAAGACTGCAACACCTTTAAGTAAGCAGCTCATGTACAGTCTTCTCAAAAGTCCTGAATTAATTCACAGTGATTGCAAAAGCGTCATGCACACATTGAAAGCATCTTCTTTTCTCTTCCTTAGCCATCAGCTTGCCATGGATGAGGAAAATAACATTGAAAAATACCCTATCAACTTACAGCCTTTGGAATCAAAAGTGAAAATGTAAGTAGCAAAGACTGGTGTTTCGTGGCTGAGTGCAGCTGGGGTTGCTGGATTCCTGAGCATCTGGGATTTCTCTGGGACTTTAAGTATAAAAAAACGTTAATTTAGCAAGGTAGTTAAGCTCCCATCTACCTTTAAGCATGTGAATATTCTCTTTGAATTGAGTTTCAGATGCTAAACTTAAATGTTACACTAATTTTGCAACTTCGTCTTTAAAACTTAGAGAATATTTGAGAACTTGCCAGATTTTTTCAGGTGCGGAGCTCTTTATCAGATGTGAAGTGTTCAGGCAGGGTGTTGTGAATACAGCGCGTGTAGCTACAGCGCCAGGGAGGGAAGAAATAAGCAGAAATTTCTCCTCCTGGACATAAACTCCACCAGCTACCCAAGCAGAGCCATTGCAGCCTCGGCAATGCAGTTTCTGCTCAAAAATTAAAGTTTATCCATGTGTTTGTCCAAGTAAAGAATCCCACTTTCGAATCTGCTCGCACAGGAAACCCTCATCACTGAGGACAAACTTCTCTTACACCAAAAATGTGGCTGCCTTTACACTGAAACCCCCTACTATTTCCAGGAGAAATCCTGTGACGTGTGCTGAAGGACGTAGCTTTGCATGGAGAATTTTATTCACTGCTGTTTTTCATATCAAATTTCATTTTCTGTGGAAAAGCTACAGCTAACTTGTTATAAAGGCTGTTAAAATATTAATGCTGCATTAAAATATTAAAAGGACATGAAGTTTCAAATTAAAATCCAGCCAGTGCCCTTTAGTCATGCCAATATAAGTCAGATGAAAGAAAAAATTTTCAGGGACTTTTCCAGGAGGTAGCTATGCCTCAAACTCACTGTTGTCTCATGCTTTAAATTGGAAAGAACATGCAAATATAAATATGTAAATACTCCATGTAAATATTATGCAGTAAGGCATGAAACTGAAATAATGCAAAGTATAAATGCTTTGAGCGTGAAGATGTGATTTTTTTTAAATAAAAATGTGTTTACTGAAAGCTCCTTCATTGACATGCACATTCAGGAGCCTCAGCAGATATTCGTGTCTCTTTTAAAGCTGTTGCAGGGCCTTGGCCCACCTGATCAGGGCTGTAGCATCCCTTCCTGGGGATACCCTGGCAGGGGCTCTGTTGTTTCTGATCTTGCACTTTTCTAAAAAATAAACAAAAATAGGTATTTGGCTTCACTGGGCCTTCAGATGTCCCAGATGCCCTCTGAATGGGGAACCTGCCTGAAAATTCCCCTCCTAAGAGGTGCCTCCTGGTGCCTGCAGCTGCCAGCACTCCAGGAAAGGCTATCTGGAAGCGATCACATCCCAGGGTGAAGCTTGGCCCTCCTGCTGATGACACTGAAAAGTGCCATTTTCCTATGCTATGGAGGAAGATAAAACCCAACACCTTTTCAGCCTGGTTGGAGGCTAAAACATTTTCCTGACTTGTGGAGAAGGTAGTGGAAAAGCGCGGCTGTTTGCGGCCTACAGCGGATGCTGAAGACAGACCACGGCCTCCAGCGGGTTCCCTCGAACTGTGGTGCCTCTGCTGCAGACAGCAGGTCTGTAAATCTGCAGTGGAAGCAAGAAACTGCACTCAGGAGCCTTTGCCTCATGCTGACCGTGGTCATATACGGTCATACAACCAACAGCCATTGACTCTTTTCCATATCTTCATTCCCTTGTGATGGTGTCCAGCACACAGTGAAGAGCTGCTGTGCTCCCCATCCTCGTTGTGGCCTCCCAGAACCAGCTGGGCTTTGACTCCCAAGGTGGTCCTGCCACGGGGAGCCCAAGTTAGGATGGAGTTCAGCTGTGAGAGCCTCTGCACCTGGAGGAGCTGCTGGGCTCATCAAGCCCCTCAACACCACACACATGTGGTATATGGAGACTTCCTGGTGTCCATCAGCTTCCTCCTCACTACAGAACTGCCTGGGAGAGGAGCAGTAGAGGCTCTGAATCCTCTAGCTCTTGTAGGTGAGACTGCAACCAGCTGAACAGGATGTCTAAGGGATGGATATTCCCTGGCACCTCCGGAAGAGAAGCTTTCCTATCCACCAGAGCATTGGTAAGCGCTTTCTTGCCCAAACCCAAGTGCTATGAGCACCATGCAGTGCAGCCTGGCATCTTATGTCTCAGGTACCTACAAAACCTCTTGTGTCTATTCTCAGTAGTCAGAATTGCTGCCTTCCCCATCCTGGGCCTTATGTGCTGCACATTCTTCCTCTTAAGTCCTTTGGTGCATGTGTTCCTGCCCTCCCAAGGAAGGGGCTGTGAGCAGGGAGTCACACACGTGCCACCTGCACTGGCCCCTCTAGCAGGAGAGGGGCTTCGAGACCATCCATCAGACCACAAGACCAGAGGAGGTTTAAGAAGCAGAAATGGATTATGTGGGTGACGTATGTCTGTCCAGCCCAGGAGAAGAGCAGGAGATGGGATAGTGCAAAGGGCCTGGTCCTGGGCACTTGAGATAAGATGTTGTGCATGGCTATTAAATGCAGTCCTCAGGCTGCCCCCAGATTAGAGGGCAGGTAAAGGTCAAGGTCCTCTACTTGATTAACGGGCACGATGAAGGTTCTACTGACTTAATAACCAAAGGAATAAAATCTCAATTACTTAAAAATTCTCAGAGAAGCTCTGTATAGCTTATTGCACCCTAGTGATACAGATAACTGAGTCCTGTGATGGTATTTACCTCTGCTTTCCTGCAGATCACCCTATGCGAGCAGCCACACGCTTGCCTCCATTGCTAGTACTGTAAGCGCTGCTTTAATAACTGGATTTCTCCCCGATTTCGCGGCCTCACAGACGATATTGCAGTGCCACCTGGTGAAGGAGCCGAGGCTGGCAGGCCACCAGCGTTCCAGCCTGCCCTCCAAGGGACCGTCACCTCTCTGCCCCTTGCAGACTCCAACCCATCAGTCAATTGCTTGTGAATATTCACCCGCAGCACAAAAAAATGAAGCTTTTCTTAAGCTAAGATGTTAACAGGCTTTTTTGAAATGTGACTTCCCTTACAGAATCTTACGTGAGACTTGAGAGAGTTGATCAAAGTTTAGCGTTTGAAAACAGAGCTCTGCGTGCTGATTTAGAGGAGTTTTTAAGTCTGGCTATAGCAGTACAGAAACTATTTGAAGGATGCTGATCCAGCTCTGAAGCTGCAATTGTATCTACATTATAATTTGGAAGTTGCATAATTAAAAAATTTTGAATTCTTTTAAACAGATAATTGTGTTTTGCTTTCTCTGCAAGATGTGAAAGAACTGTTGAGTTAAATGTAGTCTAGAATGTAGATTACTCCTGTAAACTGAGAAATTTAGATCAAAGAATTGCTTCTACTTAACAAGTACCTCAAGTTTCCTATCAGTGGATGAGACTTATGGTGGGTAGTTACGTGTGAACACTCTCCAAATAAATAATATGCTTAGAAAAAGAACACCCAAGGATGACCTCTTAAGTTTAGAATATGTGTTTGAAATCCCATTCTGGTCGGGCATCCCCCCACGCCTGTGCCCTGGTTTCTGCCGGCAGCATCCAGCGAGCATGGCGCGACTACCTGCAGCGGCAGGACGGGCCGCAGCACGAGGCGCCGGAGAAGCGCAGCCCCTCGCCGCCGTCCCCCGCGTCCGACAAGCTCAGCAGCTCCGTCAGCATGAACACCCTCTCGGACAGCAGCACGCCGGTGAGTGCGGCCCCGGGGCCGGTTCTGTCCCCGTGGGTGCCCGCGCGCCTTCCCTGGGCTACCACGTAGATGAGCTCTTTGGCGAAAGTTGTGTTGTTGGCTTAGAGGGGCATTTAGGGCAGTGGTAGCATCTCAAATATGTGTAGCAGCAAATATGACTCATAGTTGGAGGTGCAGATGCGTGTTCAGCTGGGGTTAGTGAGACGCTGGTCCTAGCCAAGCGAGGTGAAGGATGTGGCTGGCAATAGCAATGTCCTGCATGGAAAAAGGCTATGCCCAATGGTGGCTTGTCCCCTTATGGAAGGGACACGTCTTCAGAGAAGCTGGTCTTTGGTGTTTTGTGTTTGCTCTCAACATCAGGTGACAAATGGTGGGGCTGTTCTCATGGAAAAATGCAGTTTCAAAGTTCTTTTTCTGTAAGACTCTTAAGACTGTAAGAACATTAAGACGCTCATCAAGACATTACAAATTAAATTTGATCTTGGAAGGAATGCTTAAGCCACCTTGCAGACTGGGGAGACTAGCGACAGGACACCATATCTCTCCTTTTTAAATGATCATAAATCATAAATGTTAATTTCAAATATACCGCACACTTTTGAAAATGCTGTGTGGCTTCGTGATTATCTGTGGGGTGAGATTTTGGGGTCACTAAAAATCAACAGATAAATAGGGAGTCTATAAATATCACTTCTGGCTTGTGACAGAATCCATCAATTTGAGGCAACTGTAGACCAGAGTGCACTCTATATGTGTATATATACACACAAACTATATATATAGATAATCTGAGTTGTCGAATGTGCCACGCAGTGTGTTAGATGACTCAAACAGCAGCAGGATGGATCCTGCTGTTCAACTGGAGCGTGCAGGATTCCTGTGAGCAGGTTGGCTGAGTCCTTGCTATGAGTGTCACTTCTCTGAAGCATTGCCCTCAGTCACACAGGGAAGAACAGTTAGCTTCAGCTTTCATGAAGGAACTCTAGAAATCAGCTCTAACGAGGTTCCTAGAGGTGGAAACAACGCTATTTAGTGCGAACATGCAAAAGGCTCCCAGATCTAGCATTTTTTTTGTGTTAAGAACACAGAGCTTGGACTTAGGAGGATGATTTAACTCTTTTCCCCACTGAATTGTATTATCTAGGTAAAAAATGAACTCAAGTGAACTGTTTCCAGCAGCTATTATTTTTTGTGGCACCGTTGTTTGGTAGGCTGCATTAGACTTGACAGCTTTTAATAAAATATTACTGAGAAAGTGCACTGTTTTATTTTGGGGTGACTTGTGTTCATAGCTGGAGGCTGGCTTTCTTGGGAAGACAAACTATAGCAATATTAGTTTATAAGCTAATGCCTTATGCGTTAAATGAGAAGCTCCTGTAATAAGGGGAATGAATGCGGGTCTAGTTTTTATGTGCTGCTGGGACTAGTTGGAACAGGGTTGATGGCTGAGGGTGGCCAGTTGGCTGCTTAGCCACCACCAGAGGTCCCTCGTACCCTGCACAGGACACATCGTGCTGGAGGCAACACAGGACAAGGCCAAAACCAAAGAGGGACGGTCAACCTAAGGCCAAAACCAAAGAGGGACGGTCAACCTCATACTGCTAAAATGTGGACAGGAGAGTGACAGCAAAGACCACCTTAACTAGATAAACCAGCTGTGGTCCATATTCCAGAACAAGAGCTCCAAGGATTGGCACAAACTCCTTATAATGTTATTCCTTTGACATTAGTGGTGGTGCCAGTGCCCTAAGAGAGATGCCCATGGTTAATCTGC
The DNA here is from genome assembly GCF_000705375.1 of Tinamus guttatus. The sequence continues at coordinate 57,745 of NW_010589482.1, forward strand.
CTGAAAATGTTAGACTGAGCAGTATGTGGTTTCTGACAGAAAACAGACTGAAACTTGGGCTATTTGGGAGCTTTTTCCATTTAATTTCCAGGTAGAAAGGAAAGACTATGCCAAAATAAACTAGTAATAAGCAGTGATGCAGATGGGGTAGGGAAATTCATGAAGTATTTTGAGAAACCAGTGTCACAGCAGAGTAGCTTAATTCAGCTGGAATCTAAAGCTGGCTTTTTGGTTTCCTTTCTATCCAAACCTCCTCACGCTCCGCTGGACCCTCAGCGGGACCTTATGCTCCTGGAGGCGTAAAAGTAGCTGGATACTTGAATAATGAAAGACAGAGAGGATTTCATGGCCACAAAATAAATGAGAGCTTGTGGGCCAACTAGTGCAGGTTAAAGCAGCAGGATGGGTAGGAAAGCTGCATGCATCAAATATTTATATATGCCAGTACCTGGGACCAACAGTTGTGAAGGAGTAGGATTTGGAGACTTTTAACTGGGTCAGTAGTGTCTAAAACCAGGTTCAGCCAGGCTGCTGGAGAGCAAGAGACGTTGTGGGAATCTGCAGGTCTGCAAGGGGAGAGTGAAGATCGAAACCTGGGTCTTTGTAGTTGAAAAAAGATCTTGAGATGGTGTCAGCTTTTATTCCAAACCTCCTGTGTTATTTGTAAGGGAAAATTGGGAATTACTGAGACTGACAAGTCCAGGATTTTAAAAGCATTTTTTTTCTTTGGCATGCCTGACAAATAGGACAAAAAGTGCAAAAGAGAAGCAGAAAAGTGATGAAAAACACAGGAAATTGCAATCTAGTAAAAAGCCTGTACACTCAAGTCAAAAATGCCTAGGAGCAGAGGTGTGTTTCTGTGGGCACAGCTCATGTGGTGTGCAAGGGACAGCAGGACAGCCGGGGACAGAGACACAGCTCGTGTGGTGTGCAAGGGACAGCAGGACAGCAGCTCAAATGTGAGCCCGGGGAGGTGGCACCCACGATGGCCCGTGACAGATTTGATGCGGGGGAGCGATGCCCTCCCTGTATGCAGACACCCTCTTGTTCCTAATCATTAAAATTTCCTGTTTTCTTCAAATACGATACTTGTCCCGGTAAGAAAGATAAATGCAGAAACACAAAACAAAATCTTTAAAATAACTGCAAAGGTGTGATGAGACTGGGAGGTAACTATCGTAGGAATGATTCGTACCGTGTTTGGCAACTGCTGAGGTGCTTTCTACCACAACTTTCATGTTCAGCAGTTTCATGTGCTTAAAAAAAAAAACAGCTCTTTGGTTTCCACGAGATGGGAATAAGCGAGAAAAATGGGATTTTCCTCTGGCCAGTGTGAGGTGCTTGGCTTCTAATCAGTCACTGGGTCATTGAGGTATGGTGGTGTGAGCCCTCCTTAACCTGCTGGAGCTTATGGATCCCTTTTATGTATGTGGCTTCAAAGAGCTGTAGCTGAGCCCCGCTGGCTGTGGTTAACCATGTTGCGGTTCAGAGAACCTAACTGTGCAATTCTAAGATTCAGAAGTTTGATAAATCATTAATTATGATACCTTTGATTTGACGTGGTGGAATTTGTTAGGGATCACCAAACTGCCTTTGTGACTGCACGAAGTTGTTGCTCATGAACCAAAATATTGATAAGAAACTTGTGCTATAGAAAAGAGACTGCTAGCCTGAGGAGCAAAAAATTACAACATGGAAAGATTTATTTATTTTTGCTATAACTGTCAAATCTTGCTAATTTCTGCTATATGAAATGTAGTCTTAATCTCTATGGAAGAGGTCTGGTACATAGGACACTGAATCCATTGCAGGTTCTAGCAAAAAAAAACCCTTTTTCTTCAAGTTTCATTTATACGTCTTTATGCCCTTGAAGCTTGAGCACCTCTTCTCAATAGCGTTTCATTATGATTGTCTGCATGTCCTTTTGTTGGCTGCCTCAGAAGTACCAGATGGTAGACAAGGCCAGAATTAATTTTTTTAGACTGCCAACATCTTTTATTCCTTCCTCTGGCACCAGGGCTAGTCAGAAAGGCAGTTAAGGAAAATAGATAATTAAATTCAAGTTACTTGTGATCAATCATTACAAGTTAGGCAGCTGGAAATCAGTTGCTTTGTCGATGAACTTCTAGAGTAAATAAATTTACAGATGGAACAGTTCAAGAACCTTTTCTGGGCTTCAGTGACTGCAATAGTAAGAAGGATTAATACTGTTCTGGAGGATTACTAAGAAATATGTCTCTTGTGAAGTTTTCAGGGTTTTTTAGGCATACTTGAATGCTTAATAGAGTTCACACCATTTCATCTGCAGACTGGTCAGCGAAAACATTCTTCGAGTTCAACTTACACCTTATACCTTAAGAATTTAAGTGCATCTTTGTCATGATACTGAGACAAAACAAGGCTCCGAAAAAAGCACAATGAAAAGCAATAAAAATCCCCCCTTGCTTAAAAGTAAGAAAGGGGGTGGTGGTGGGAAGACTGTAGCTAGCATGCAGAAACTGGCAACTAGAAAAATCCAGGCTGATACCAAATTGTCAACACTTGTGCCTACAACTAAGCAGCAAATGGTGAATATGAATTTCAAAGGCAGGGAAGACTCTGATATTTTTCTGTCTTAGAAAGACTTTCCACTTGAAGACAAATAAATGTCTGCTGTTCCTGTCTACAGCTGCCGCTGCAACTCTTATAACCATCATAGGGCTGTTAAAGCCCCTAATTTCACTTGTTAGTGTTGTGAAGATAAACTGAGAAGATAAATATCTGCAAGATTTTACAGTGAGATTTCATCTCATGCTTTAAACAAATCATTTCTTGTTTAAAATGGAGACTAAATTGTCTACTCTGCACTACTGTTCTTATGTACATTTAAAACCTTCTGAGTTTTATCTGTACCTTATGCACATTCATAATAAGATCCCACCTGATGCAAAAACAGCTCCTCTTTTCAGCCAGCTCCCTTCTTTGTTAAAGACTGCTGTGGGCAGGACAGTCCTAAAAGGATTCTCCCCATCCAAGTCTTAAAACTGCATTTGAATATGTGCTCCCTGTTTGCTCCCTGTTGCTATAACACACGTATTGTCTGCAACTACCTTCTGAGAATCTCTCAGGTAGATCAAATTATCAGGTAATGAGTCGTGGTGCTAGTGTACAAACAGATAAATCATTCCTGACATTCCTCAGTGCTTGTGCTATGATAGACCGTGTTCCCTTAGGCCTGCCTCCCAGTTAGAACCTGCTGTAATGGGTAGAACGAACTGAAGTTGAGCAATGAAATGAGAAAGATTTTTCTTGTTAGGCTACAGCTTTGTAGCATTGTACAGAATGGACTTGCCAGCCAAATGTATGCAGTATAGGCACTCTCCTGTTTGGAAAGACTTGCTTTGCATCAATTATCAGGTTATTTTATTAGAAAGAAACAAGAAGCGCTTGTGCAGTCTTTAGTTGCCCATTTTCACCCTGTTTTACTCTGCTTTTAATAAAAGCTAAGGATCAGTTTGACAGTAGTATTCTGCCTGAGAAATATTTAAGTTCTTGTTATTGTATAGAAAAGTGGCAAAATATCTTGGTGGGATGTGGCTGCGTTTCTGCATTCTTTCCCCAGAAACAGACAACTGAATGTGTAATTGAGCTTCCAGAGCTTAAAATCTTCGTGGAATATTTATTAAGGAAAAATGATGATGCCAGGAAAGTCTAACTAATGTGGGGTGGTGGTGATGACCTGTTCCAGTAGCAGCACCCTTGTGCCTCTTTAAAAGGTTCAGTGTCAAAGATGTAGCCTGGAAAGCCTGATAATCCTCCCCAGACAAGCAAAAGGTGGTGTGAGACACATCTACACCCAGGGCCCTTGCAGCATTGCTGCTCGAGCTCAGATTTTAGCTTTAATCTAAAGCCCCGACTTGGGAGTGAAACGGGGTCCCAGGTCCTTCAGCACCGTGGAGAGCGGTGCAGAAAACCCGGCGTCCTGCTAGGAGACGCTCTTAGAAACCCCAACACACCAAAAGCAACCGATTTTTTTCCAAATGGGACCCTGTGGACAGTTTTCTACCTTCTCTCCATTGGCTGATGTTGTAGGAAGTGAATTCCAACATGTCCCCTTCCTCCCTTGCGCTGCCGAGAGTAGCTGCAAATACAACATTACAAAAAAACACATTAAACACAAGATTCTTAACTTTTCTCGCAAAGATGTTATTGATGATAGATAATAGATAGATAATGTTAATGTCAGGGCATAAGACTCTTATCAGACTGGATTTCATATCTTGCAGTTTGGGCTAGAATTGCTATAAAAACATATTTCCACTTATCAAGAATTTACAGATAATTCAGCAATTTTTGGAGGTGCGATCTTTTGCAAAATAGAAAAATAAAAAGATAAAGATATATGATTTATTTAGATTTTCATTAATAGGAGAAACAGTGTGTGTATGTATCTTGATCAGCTTCCACCACTCTTCCTATGCATATATTCTACGTTACAAATTTGAAATAGTAAAATTCTAATACAATGTTACTAGTAAGTGTTATTACTTACTGTGTGCAGGATATTAAGTGCTTTAAACATATAATTCACAATGTGCGAGTACTCGGAACGAGTGGGAGGGTATCTCTCCAGAAAATCAACAGTTCCGAACATTTCCTGTCACTTGCAAACTCCTGTAGAAGGAACAAAGGAAAGAATTCAGTTCACTGCTACTATTACTGCTAGTTGGAGACTATTTAACTTCTCAATAGCCTTTTTTTTTCCCCTGCCTTTAGCTATTGTCTGGTACTTAACAGAAGCTATTTTTAAGCACTAAGTCTTGTTTGGATTAAATATTTTCCTTTGTTTTTAATAGTGGTTGCCTGCAGTGCTGTGAGACTGCAGTTTAGCACTCCACTGCCTGTGAGTTCAGAAAGGGTTTGCTTTCTCACTTAAAAAAAGAAAGAAAAATGGCCATGTCATATGTTTTCCTGTTTATTTTGCTCTACCAGAAGTTGTCACCCTTGTGACTTAGACAAGTCTTGAATGCTTTCTAGCATTGTATATTTATAAATCATCTCGCTAAAGTGACTTTGGCTTTGTGTACTGCAATGCAGTGCTATTTAGAAGCAAGAAAGAGGTCTAAGGTAAAAAGAAGGTCTCTCCACTTACAGCAGCTCTGAAACTCCTCTTGACTCGCTATAGCCAGGCTCCCAGGAGTGTATATCTGGGGGCTGGCTTTGGGATTTTCTTACATTATTATCGAAGTTGAAAAAAATAATCCTCCTAAAATGTGATTGATGAGATTCTTTCAGCACTTGAATCTGTCCTTTTCCTTCTCATAGTGATGGAAAATGATATATTGTGTCTAACAATTTAAAATAAGGCGTTTTCAAGTGAAACCTATCTTTGTTCTAAATGCTGCCTTCAAGGTGTAGAAGGGAGGGTTGGGGTGGCTCCACCTCCATCCTGACCCTTCTGATGGAGTTTGACCCTCTTGTCAGCAGATTGTCTTGTTTTTCCGATAGATTTGGGGATTGTATGTGATCATATGTGCTGCATTTCACTCATCTTGGTTGTAAAACATGTGTATTATGTCATGAAAGGGTCATGCTTCCTGTCTGAAAGGATTTTGTAACAGACCACAGTTAATTGCTGGTATAAAAAGGGTAAGTGATAGAAGGCAAAGCCAGATGCTGTCAGAAGTGTTTTCCTGCCCCGGCCCCATGGCTGATAGCGCAGGGTACGGCAGCGTTGAGCTCTGACCCTGGAAGTCACCCGGTCCAGCTAGGATCACGGTATCCTGCGGCTCCGGGCTGCCTTGTCACCAAGTTACTGCTCTGACACGGGGCTCGTGCCCTGGCAGGACGACCCGGAACGTGCAGCCTCCTGCAGCCCTTGTTAGACCAAATCAGCGGCTGCCGGCGTGACCCGACCTTATCCTCCCCTGGGTGCTTTGGAGCACGGCTCTAATGACTGACCGAGCACGGTGCGAGTAGGAGGCCGTGCCAATAAAGTTCTGGACTTTGCAATGTTTCTCCATGCTAATAGACAGGTTTCCTCCTTGACCTTCCCCTCCTCTCTCCTCCTCACTGCCCTCTTCTTGCCGCAGCCCTGCAGGAGCACCCATCTTGCACCCTCCCTCTGGGTTTGCCATCTCAATTTGAATATAGTGTAGGAATATTAAATCATGCAGCTACTGCAAGTTATATCTCCTGGTTGAAATGACAGCCCTCATCTGATGCTTTTGCCCTATTTTTTTTTTTTACCCTTTAGAGTCATTTCTGTTGCATTCTTTAATTTCATTGGCTTCAGCATTACATATCAATTGAGCTCTTATGTCCTGCTTCAAATAAAAAAGAAATTGCCCTGCAGTGCGCTAAAAAATTGCAATGAGGTAATTTGGGTTCCACACATGGATAACCAAAATAGCTCCAGCTTTCCAGACAGATTTTGTTCCTCGCCGGACGCGGAGCACAGGACAGTTCTGGCAGATGGGACCCGTTTTAGAAAGAGTGCTCAACCACCCAGTAGAATAGCAATAGTGTGCATGATTTTGTAATGAATCAGTAATACTTAGTCCCTCTGCGTTAACCCCATTCAAGCTAAGTATTACTTCTCTCCTTGCTCTCTGTGGCTGATTTGCTACCAATAGTAAATATTAAGCTATAAACAGGAATTGTTCCAACATGCACCAGTAATCCTGTGTAGCTTTAAATAGATGTGGATTAAGGTAGCGTGTAGTACAAACTGGGACTGTGAAAACAGCCTTTTCCCTTTGGCAGGGAGCAGCCAGTGTTAATGTGAGGATGGTGGGTTGTTTAGGTGGGACTTGTGTGAGCTAATGCAATTTGGGGTAATTAGCAGAATAATCTCCAGTGCCATAACTAGATTCATGTCTTATGGATAATCCTGACTCAATATTGCAAAGAACCTCAGAAATATCAATTGTGATAAATAGAATAGTACGCTTAATAACTTTTTATGCATTTGCCAGCTGAAGCTCTCTTTAGCAAAATAGTGAAATCTCATAATTTTGTTCTGGGAGGTCAAACTAAGAATTGTAATTATTCCCATTACTAATCACCTGGAAAGGACTAGCAGAGCCCGTGGGAAAATGAATCCAAACCTAAGAATTTCATTAAATAAGTGCAGATTCTGTGTAATAAGGAGGTAGTAAGATGGAAGAGAAAGTCTGGCTTGGAAAAGATTGAGTATTAAAATACATCTGTCATGGAAGGCCCAGTTTGCCAGGTTGTCCTTCATCCCCAGTGTGATATCTTTACTACATACATTTTTGCCCAGGGGTTTATTAATAATTGACTCTCAAACTAGAACACCGTACACATCTGCAACTCTGTGCATTTGCTGGTGCAATTCTAACGCGCACTCTTGTCTTCATGGGGATACCTATAAGTGGAAACAGAGCATTGGTATGGGGAGCGTTGCCTGTTTTCTACAAAGCTTGCTTCAGAAATTTATGAACAGGAAAGGAGAGAAGGACTTGTCTCTGCCAAATATTTACTGTGTGGTTTCTATATAATGTGAAACTGCAAATCTTTGCATTTGCTCTTGAATAACTGAGATAATTAAAGATGAGAAAGACAAATCCAGCACTGGAATGAAAAGAACTTAATTAGAAATCAAATATTTGATGATTCTGTAAGGAGCATTAATGCTAGTGTGGGCTCTCAGATAACATGCAGAATTATGTGAATGTGAAAACAAATGTTACTTCCAGTTTCTTTAATTTGCTTCTGATAATTTTAGTTCTACGTGTAAGCAGAGTGTGCACGATGCTTCAGGCAGGCCTAATAAAATACACACTCAAAAGATAAAAGTCTTATGTAGAAATAGTTCTTGTGGTGTGTTTGTGTGTATATATGTCTCTATCATAACCTAAGATCTGTATATGCATCGTGGTTACAAGTAGTTTCCTAGGGTTTTTTTTTCGTGCTGTGATACTAAAGGATCATCTCAACTCCTTTCCATTGGTGGTAGCAGAATGCCAATGGATTTCTTTTCCTTTATGTCCATATATTGAATGTTGACTATTGGTGTGGTTAGTCAATTTGATACATTTCAGTTGACCAGCAGCAAAATCAATGGTGAAATCACAGTGGGTGACAAAAATGCTAACGAGGGGTTTCTGCCCCTCACTTTTGTAGGGACATTAGAGGGGATGTGCTGCTTGAGAGGGTTATAAAATTTTCATTGCCTTCTGGCACAGGGGTTGGATTTGGTGTGATATCTCACAAGATTACCTTCTCTTTAGTATTGGTGGATAGTCTTGAAAATAGGGGTTTTACTCTTTTTAGTAGAGCAGAGCTTCCTTAGATGTTCCACTTGAGAAAGTTAGGATATACACTTCATTTGTTTTCCGTATTTCCAAAGAATTAGAGAAGTTTGGTCAACAGTATCTGATTTATCACCCAATGTGGGAACTCCATACCCTCCTTTGAAAGCCACATGCAGTAGGTCTTTAAAAATAAAAATAAAATAATAAAATATATATAAAAAACCCTTTTCCATGGCCAGATAAGCAGGTGGGATCAGCAGCAAGAGTCAGACCCTTATGGAATGTTCTTGGAGCTTTAGCTCTGCAGTATCATAACATATGGGCTGTAGATAGGCACATCTGCAGAGACAAATATTTTCATGGTGCAGGAAATAAGCATGTTTTTTAAATGGGGAAGAGGGGGAAAACTCAAATCTGCTCAGAGATTCTTCATGGTTTGTTCCAGTCCAAATTATGGAAACCACAGTTTATTATAAGTCCATGACTGCAGGCAAGTCCTTCAGTCTTTTCAGTCTCAGTTTCTATCTAAAAAAGTAGTACTTGGAGAATAGTATTTCTCTTCTACATAACGTATTTTTTCCCAAAAATCAGTCTGAAAAATGACTCATTCCCAAGGCAGGGTTGGGAGGAGAGAAGACAACTCATGTTTTTGTGCTCTTGAGGACAGCAGTAGTATAACATAAATGTCCACTTAGCCCTACCACCGCTTGGCTGCCCCTGCACTGTTTTTCTTGTTTTCTGAATTTTCCCCAGATGGGCTCTGTGATGGTATTTCTGCAGTGATCAGTACAGATTGCACCAGAGCAGATTAGATTGCAGGACTGTCTGTCTTTGCAGCAGCCACTGTTGCTGTTCAGTTTTTCCATCTCTGTTGCATGGGAAGAACATGCACTGGAGTCTTAGTTCTTGGTTATTGGAGACTAGCAGATTTCCAAACCTGGATTTTTCCCTGGAGTGATTAACTCCATTCATTGGAATTAATTATGTTCTGTTGTTACCAAAAAAAGGAGAGAAATGCAGGAAATCTAGGAAACAGACAATGCAGTCCTGATCAGCCAGAAAGAATTAGATATGCAAAAATATATGTAACAAGCGTATTGGTATGTAGGGAGAAGCCTACTGAAATGGCCAGAGATGTCGAATTAAGTTAGTGGCTCTATGGACACTAAAATGTGGCAGCACCACTTTAAAAGTGCCTGTTGCAGAATAACATTGCATCTTCCCAGATATTTTCCATTTACAGACTCATGAAGTGGAGATAATTTATTTCTGTTCACAAAATCAGTTTTTAGATGAAGTCCACTAGAAAAGCATCTTTCTTTTTTTGGATAAATATTGACAATCTTAGCTACCTTTCCCACTGTCACACATTTAAGCAGGTAGATAGCAGACATCTTCCTGTTCTTTAGATTTCATCTGTATTTTAATAAATACTTTTTTTGGAGCTAGTTTGACTGTTTCTGCCTGTGAAATATCATCTTAGGGTCAGCTGAAGTTCATTAGTAAAGGCATATATGACATTTTAGAAGGGAGAATGTGCTGAACAGTTCTGCTAGAGGAATATATTTAAGGGGGAAAAAAAACCTTAATTTCTTAGGCAATTTCTCTGCAAGTGGTGAATTATTTCACATTGTGTGGCGAGGGGGAACAAAGCCATTAGAGCTTTAGCAAAGAGGAAAAACCTGGAGCAGTGGAGGTGCCTCATTGCTCCTTCATTTCTCATATCTGCACATCAGAGGACAGCCCAGGCCACAGGGCCACTACTCTTACACAGAAGGATTTGGCCCCTCTATTTGCTGTCCAGCTGTTTTGGTGCTTGCAGTAGCACTACAGCAAATCGTTGTGTTAAATCCACAGCAAACAGTGCAGAATACATGTGTAGAACAACAAGATAAAGCTGCTGGGAGCAGTTGTCCCTGCACAGCATAATTAAACCAAACTGGCTTTGCATGAACAGCATTGAAGGAGCTCTCGATACTTTTGCAAAAGTCTTAATTTTGACATTAAGCTAGCACATGAACTTTCCATACAGAAATTATCAAACCTGAGTCATAACTTGAATTTGCTAACTGCAAATTATTATTTGGTTGGTTGACCTCTTAGTATTATCTCTCCATTTTTTTTCTTTGGTCAAATTCCAGGAACAAATTACATTATAAAAACAGCTTGAACTCGACTGTCTGTCACTTTTTTCTATTAAATGTGATCATACATTATTTCTCTGTGCCACTGATATAGGGGGAGAAAATCATTTCAAAAATGAGTTCTTGCACAACTGGGTGCAAATAATAATAGTTCTGCAAGTAGATCCTTCCCTGAGGTAATATAATCTTTTACTTAGATTGAGTAAAGTACAGTTTTCTGACATATTTGGCCATTATTTTGCTTGAAAAGTGATACTGTGGATATTGGATATGAAGTTATCTCCTAGGTTCAGTAGCAACTGTCATGGATACACCATTATGGATGACACAGAAGATACGGGTTTAAATAGCAAAAATTTCAACAGATGCTTGTGCCGTGCCCTATATATCATGTGTAACGTCCACGACGTGGGTATAGAAAAACCCATTGCAATCCCTTATTCCTCTTGCTCTGCTCAGGGTTTGGTGGTCACAGTGTGAGACCTTCCCCACCGGATCCAAGGGCCTCCAAAGCTTTCCCCAGAGCCCTGCGTTGTCCAGCTAACCCTAGTCCATGATAACTGTTGGCCATGAGAAGATGTAGGGTCTCCTATCCCACTGTCCAATGCTGAGGATTTGCCCTGGGATTTCCCAGGGCATGATATGCCCCTCTGGAGTTCCTACAACTCCATAGGAGCCACAGCAGAGCTGGAGCAGGTTCCAGCTCCAACATCTTCCCACTTTCCAGTGATAGCAACCCAAAAAACTGGCTGACTTGACCCAACTGAGCTTCAGGAAGATGCTGTCTTGCTGTGACAGGGTGCCAGTTGTGCCCTGGCCTGCTTGCTGCTCTGGCCGGCCCCATCTGATGTCTTCTCAATGTTAAAGTTGCTATGATGTAAAGCCAGACACCCTCTTAATTTAACCACCCAGGAGCAGTGAGGTGAATTTGCTACCTCTAATCCATTTTTAGGTGGGGGTGGCAGGAAGTCTTCTAATTTCCTCTTGGAAAGGGATCATGCAAATAAATTGAGTAATTCCTGAAACTTTCTCAGGAGTTCTTTGCTATCCAAAGCAGTATGATTAGAAACAGAATCTTGTTTTTGCTCTCTTCTGAACTACAGAATTTTCTGAAGTCGGTGGCAAAGAATTAATGGAATTTTCAGCCTTGAAATAATGGGAAGAAATTAATTCATATAATTGTAGCAATATTGTTCCTAAGGATCTCATTTTTAAGCTCATAGGTGTCTTTCTAGTCATGGATTCTCCTAGCTGTGGGGTTAACACAATTTGCGTTATGGCCTTGAATTCATAGCATTTTTTTAAAGAGAGAGACAGAGCTCTTATTTGCTGCCTATGAGTTCTGAGTGATTTTAGGTTACTCTTTAAAGAAGCTCTTGGGGCTTTTGGAGGTTGGTTGTTTTGCTGTGACTGTTCCAGAGCTTCTATAAATAAAGAACAACATGGGATATAAAGAGCAACCACTTCTTTTTTGTCCTTTTTAGCTGAAATCTTTTGAAGTGTGTGTCTCATTAACTTGTATTCTAATGGACGGAGATTTCTGTAATATATTGATTTGAGACTTCGTGTTTCCTCTGGACCTTGTCTCTGCTACCAGTATATTTTAGACAAGCCAGCCTGGTTTACCAAAGGCTTTGGGGATATCTAAGGATAACAGGGGACCTTTATTTTTTTACTCTGTGCATTATGACTGGCTCCCTCAGTGGCATCACTTCATTGTCTACTACGTATGAAAACTATTTGACCAAAGTGCAGAACAGGAAAGATATTTTTTTCCTGGGCAAAAGCCTTTGTAAACATTCTGACAAACCATAGGGTTGGCCCCTCTGAATAAAGTGATTTGGTGCTGCTGTAAGGCTGATTTCACTGAGCAATTCTGTCTAAAATATCACTTAAATAGCTTTCTATCTAAAAGAAATAGAAAAGGCTTGTGCTTGGCATTTTTTTTTCCAGAGATATATGATGCTCTTCTATAACTTGATTAGTTATTGGGATTTCTTGGGAGCTACTACTAATTGCTTTTGGCAATTTACTACTAACAGCTAGAAACAAGTGGCTCCAGACAATGGAGTGGAAGCAGCTTTTAGTAGGGACGAGAAAGAAACTCCCTCCCTTTCTACTTGTGTGACACTTTCCAAGACAACTGCTACCCCTCTCCTTCCTGCTCCTCTGATGCCTCTAAAGACACCAGCCTTTATGCATCTTCTCCCCTTGGTATTTCAGCTTATCCACCACCCTGTTCCTGCTGTGGTCTAACAGCAAATTCTGAGGGGTTTCTCATTTCCTCCACTTGCCTCCTCTTTCATATGCTAACAGCCTTGTGAGGCTACCTAAAATATACTCAGGTCTCCATAAAGGCACTAAAATCTGCCTCATTTCCCTCATTGAGGACCTTCTCTGTGGCCTGAGCTTTGCCAAGGTACCACTCATGGGATTTTCCCACCCTGTGGCCACTTATATAACTTGCCTTTTTTTTTGATTTTTAGTATTTTTAACTTTTATAGCTTTTTTCCCCAGTTGCTTCTGATATACTCAACTTTATTCTACCAATCTGGGATGGATTTCTCCTTCTTAGCATCTTATCTTCTGAATTTGTCTAATATGTTCCTTTTTAGGCAAATTAAGGATACTTTTTTTAGGGAAATTAAATACTTAAGGCAATTAAGTATTTTTCCTTCCCTTCAGAAAGGGCAATTGCTGGGGTCCCTGCAGTTAACATCAGGCAATACATGAGAACAAGGTACAAAGAGCCATAGCTGAACTGGAGAACGTTGCCATCCTGTATTATACTGTATTATATTTGACATTTCCCTGTTGTGGCAGATAATGCATTCCTCACATCTTGTGCAACAGCCATGTTACTTCATTGTTTTAAAATTTAGGGGCTTTTGTTTTTTCAAACTAAAACCCGTGTTTACAATTGCTCATTATGGTGCTGATTTAATTGCATTACACCTCTCATTGTGAGATTGAATATGGCCATTGAGCTATAAAACTGCTGCTGGAATAATGCAAATGGCCGAGCCTTGGTTATTCCAAGGTATTTAAAATTCTGTTGCTGTTCCCATAAGCCAGAGCCAGTGGGTTATTTTTCATGGACAGACAGTGCATCCTTCTCTTGGGGGTTTTATGGACAGACTGTATGAAATGATAACGCAATGAATGGGGCACCTGCCACATTCTATCAGCTGCCCAAATCGGCTGTTTCAGACAGAAATTCAATACAGCAGAATATGTTTCAGATAGATTTTCAGGAACAAGGTGGGTGCAATGAGGAATTTCAAGAGTATTCTTGATATGTTTGCACTGAGATAGCTTTAAGGACATGTACGTTGATTCAGTAAAGATGTAGTTAAGCTGTCCTCAGAATCTTCAAAATAAAAAAGATGACTTTGGTACTGAGAGGAGCTAAGAAGAATATCGTATTATTATATTTGCTTATAATAGTGTTCAGAAGCCTTAGATATTTCACAATCTATTGGATAAAATATTACCTTTTTATAGAGGAAAAAAAGGATTGCCTGGTTCTAGAGAGCATTTTGAGGATGGAAGAGAATGTTTTGCATGCAGCAATAAAATCCTTCCTGCTAATTTTATTTTTATGTAAAATAAGTGCAGTGGGGATATATAAGTGGATTCTTGTCTTATTATCTTACACGAGAACCAGCAGTATTTCTGCACAGCGCAGTGCTATTTAACCTGCAGGAATCCTGCTGCATGCACGCCTGGCCAGCCAGCAGCCCTGTGTGCCTGTCACCTGTGTCGTCCCTTGCACCATGTGTCTCATTCTGCAGACTTAGAAGGGAAAACCAGAGAGCTTATCACGAAACCAAAACCCAGAAGCAGACTTATTGCCTCAGAAGGAACTGAAATGCAACAGGAGGGGCCGTGAACCTTGGAGAATTCAGCAGCATTAGTCTGGAGCTATGTTTGCTGGCATGCAAAGTTGTAAAAAAATTGGCTTCTTTACTACAGAATTTCAAAAAAAAAAAAAAAAAAGACTTTCTGGGAGAGATAGACTGCATGACGGGTGCAGCTTCTCGCCACAGCACTTTTTTTCTTTTTTTTCTTCCTGATGATATTTTCTAGGTTCTGTTCCGATATCTTTTTAAATTTTCTGATCAATCATTTGGAAAGCAGAGCTGCCTTTGCTGCTCTTTGACGTCTCTGGACATCTGTCTGCCCTGCCCCATTTCTGGGCTTTCTGAATCTCTGCAAGCAAAACTCAGCAGAGACATCAATCTCTAAGCGAACGTGATAGGAATCTGTGAGACTCAGAAGGGCTTAAGTTGTGCGTGTACAAATCACTTTCTGTTTGTAAGTGTTTTTGGTTTCTCTGTTTCCATCCAGAATGTCCAATCCTGTTACAGTCAGCGTTAGGAATATCTGCAGTCGTTCCTTCGTTCTGCCCTAATGAAGCAGATCCCTAGGTGACCCCTAAGGCAACAAGAGGGATATTTGTGCCCTCACTGAGACCCTTCTTTAAGAGATCCTCTTGCTCCTTGCCATAGACGTCATGCCAAGAGCACCAACCTTCTGCCAGTGGCAGCCTGGGTCACCACGGCATTGGACTTTCCAAAACCCAACTTAATGTAGCAGTCAGAGCCCAAAGTTTCCTAACCTACCTTCCAGAAAGAGACTTAATGATCCAGAAATTAAGATTATTCACACTTTGTCAATGAAGAGATACTTTAATTTTAAATGTTCATACTCAGTTCCCTCACAGCCTTTAGCATAAGCATTGACTTTTGTCCCTGAATATCTGGTATAGATGTCTTTCCAACCATCCTTGTCTTTTCAAGTCTATTTCTGACTCTGAGAGTCTTAAACAGAGCAGAAGTGTGTTATTTCATACATTAAGAGGACATGTACAACCAAAAAAGTGATACTGTATAACAATGCCAAAGTAATTAGATGCTGTTATTGAGTCACTCTTGCTGTGAGGAAGGAAATCCAGCCCCACTGGTTTCCAATAAATATATTTTCTGGTGTCACTGCAGTGCATGAGCTGGTCTTCTACAGTATTGCTCTCCATCCTACGCCGCTGTTGTACTGTGGTTCTCTTGCTTGACTGAACGGTTGATGTGGAATACAGGGAAGGCCCTGGCAATTTGTGGAACCGCTTTCTGGAGCCCTGGAGAATCCTCTTCCCAAAACCCTTGGAAGGAGAACCCATCCACATTGAGGGAGAGCTGGGTCACTGTATAACAATGCCAAAGAAATTAGATGCTGTTATTGAGTCGCTCTTGCTGTGAGGAAGGAAATCCAGTCCCACTGGTTTCCGATAAATATATTTTCTGATGTCACTGCAGTGCATGAGCTGGTGTTCTACAGTATTGCTCTCCATCCTACG
>NW_010589483.1:0-21386 GCF_000705375.1 Tinamus guttatus
CAGTAATTGCAGAATTCAACTACACCATGCAAACTGGCAAACCCCACACTGTGCCACGATGCTGAGACTCTATTTTTGGAGATTGTCAAAGACTGCTTTGAGAAACATAGGAAGCAAATGCATGCTACCTACTACAGAGAACTGGCAAAAGAAAAAAGCAGGTTAACGTGGTTACAGACTCTCCAGTGGGTTTCCCACTCCTTGTGCAAGTGGAACAAAGCTTTTATTCCTTGCTGAGGCTTTCTGCAAAGGGCTCAATGTTCAAACTCAAAAGATTAAGAGTTTTCCAAGACCAGTGACCTGCTCTCTCTGTTTTCACCTCTAGCTTGCCAGAGTTTGAGCCCTTCCATATGTTTCAACTAGATGTGAGTCACTTTCTTTTAAAAAACACCATCTTATTCTGTTAATTGCAGTGATCAAGTCTATCAAGAACAAAAGTCTATAAGGGTAATTGAAACTTCAGCTCACAGGATTCAGCATGCCTGCTCAGAGAATTTGTGAAAGAAAGTTAAAACAGACAAATTATAAATTGTAAAAAATCCATTAATCTCTCATACTGACTTAAAAACATAAGATAACATTACCAGGCTCTTGATCAATTTAAAAAAATATTTACTGTTTGTACTACTTTGAAAAAAAAATAATAAGGTGAAGAAGATTTGAGGCTCAGAGAGACTAAATCCATCTAAATCCATCAACTACCCGTATACCTCTGTAACTGTGCCATTACTGTTTGTTTTCTGGTGAGGTAGATTCACAGATTTTTCAAGAGAAACCGCCACAGTCCACAAATTGCATAAAGAAGTCAGTGAAAAGCAGCTAAGAAAATTAGACCTCTTTCTAAAGTAAATTTATACATGCACACACACGTATATATATCTACCTACATACATGATTGATGCATTTTTTCACCTCCAAAATTTGTGCAATAAAATTTGAATTTTAGCATTTAGAAAGCAGCATACAATTAATTGGACAGAGCAATAATCTTTCCATTGCAATTAGCTTAATATTATAACTTTAACTTATAAAATATAACAAAAGGGGAAAGTACATATCCTCCTATATTTTATTTAATAAGACGTTAAACTAGCCTTATGCTGCAGATATTCCATTGTTTATCATTTCAGAGTGCAAACTAGCAGAGTATTGTGCAGATGCTTCTTCTTCTTCTTCTATAAAAGAAGCCACATAATAACTGCAGTGTTTTAGACAGGTCATAAATAATGCATCAGTAGTATTTTAATGTTGTTTAACTGCTGGGAACTACAAGAGGTTTTGACCCCTATGCAAGACACCTGATATCTTGGGATAACTATTTAGATATCTAATTACTATTTAGACCCTGTATCAACACTAAAAGGAACAGAACGTTGAGTAAAGAGAGATCACCAAAGAGAGTAGGTGTGGCTTGGCTAACTGCAAGGGGTCACGTATTTCTAAGATTTCCAAAGACTTCAGCTGGGGAAATTGTAAACTGCATCATAGAGAGACTGACTGAAAGCAAGTGCTACAGCAGGCAAATATTCTGTAGACAGCAGTAGAGGTGACTTATCTATACAACTCCAGATTTCCAGAGAAAATCATACACAGAAAGAAGAGTAACAAGACACGAAAGCTTTGAGAAGATGTTGGGGATTGGTGAGGTTTTTATAGTTCTGGTAGCATCTCTTCTGATTTTGCAATTCCTAAAGTTGCAATGGATGCGTAGCCAGCTTCCTCCAGGACCAATTCCCCTCCCTGTCTTTGGAAACCTGTGGCTCCTGAACTTCAAACTTCAACGAGAAAATCTTGCCGAGGTATTTATTTATTTCTGCAACTGAAAATTAATTTATATGTATTTTAACTTAAATTATATATTGCATACAAATAGACTAAAATTAGAAAATAATTTTATCATCCACAGGTTTAATTAGCAGCCAATTTTCAAAGAATATATAAGTTCTTCCACTGGCAAAAATAGTTCCAATTAAAAAAAAAAACTAATTGCTTTATTCATCATTTTCTCTTTTGGATACATAACATCCTTATATATTATTGTCACAAGCTCTAAATATCAGCAGCACGACAATCGATTGCCAGTTTTATTCTCTGTTACATTTTGTGTTTGTATCACATCTTGTAAACCATCTCTGGGAGAACTAACACTGATGTCACTGGAAGTTCTCCAGGCTGGGAGCAGTCTGATCTCTGTTAGATACCCTAAGCTCGCTCCCTTTGGCTTATTCATACAAAATTTTGCAATACCTCAATACTTACTGAAATGGAGCAGGAAAAAAAAAAAAAAAAAGTGGCTCCTGCTTGGAATACAGTATTATCACTTTATAAGCCAATTTAAACTTTTACAAAGATAAGGAACTTGCTTCAAACTCCATTTTAAGGGTAAATATGAACATGATTTGAGGAAAGATAAGAGAAAAACCACTGAGAAGTTGTACGTGCAAAAATATTTCTTTGCTTTCTTCAGAAAGAGTCAAGAAAACACAGTAATTTTAGTTAAAACAAACGAAAAAATAGCCCTGGAATTTTGCCTTTGTTCATTTGTTCTTTGATTCTGAGCTGACAGAGAGAATGTTTGTGGTATGTTCACAAAGATGTTCTTTTGAGAGTTCTTCGTGTTTTTTCCATAATATGAGATGTAACTATCTTCTGCACCCAAAGCATGCAATAACAGAAGGGTAAGTTTTGATGAAATCCTGAATTCAGTTTGTTGGTGGCAAACAGGTTTTGTTACAATTTCAGAAAACTCTAAAAAGCAATTTTAATATATGTATATGTGCCTATTTATATTTGTTAATGTACTATTATTATCTCCCCAGTTAGCCAACATCTATGGAAATATCTACACAGTGTGGCTAGGACAGTCACCTGTGGTTGTACTGAACGGATACAAAGCGGTCAAAGATGGCCTAGTCACCCATTCAGAAGAGCTTTCTGGTCGACCTCTCACTCCTTTCTATGCAGATATGATGGGTGAAAAAGGTACAAGACATTGATGTCCTGAAAAATAAAGATGACATTGTAAAGAAGAAATATGCTTTCCCCATACATGAGCATACAGAATTTACTGCCACACAGTTACTAACTGGGCAAACAGGCTGCATGCAGAGCTAATATACTAAGAAAGTGAAAACCAAAAGTTGGCCTCTCATATAGCAGATTGTTGGTTTCTTTCCTGGTGGATTCAAGGAACCCCCAGAAGAGAAGCCCTTCAGTTGCATCAGTTCTAAAACAGTTCTCACTCAGTTTTCAGAGTCACACTTATAAGCGACTCTGTCATCAGTCACAAAAAATCCTATTAGAAAACAAAAGCAATATCTCAAATAATTATACTCTGTTTTTTACTGAAATAGATCTTAATTTCAATTTCATTTTGTTTCCTGCAGTGAAAGGATTTCCCTTCCCAGCAATGAAACAAATGTTTCTGTTTACTTCAGGCATTTTTCTGACAAGTGGACACACCTGGAAGCAACAAAGACGCTTTGGCATGACTATTATAAGAAGCCTGGGACTTGGTAAGAACAACTTGGAGCATCAAATACAAATGGAGGCCTGTCACCTCGTGAACAACTTTGCAAACACAAAAGGTAAATCCATTAAAAGAAAAAAACTTGGAGCTTTTTCTGAAATAAGTGGATTCTGGGAGTGAAATTCTCAGCACGCGTTTTATGAGCAATACAGATACAATTTTACGCTTTCATTGGCTTCTTAATTGCATTCTTGGAAAAAAAACAAAAAATGTTTTGTCTGCAGAGTTGGTAATATAAAATTGTTTTTTAAAATAAGGAGAATGAAAAAATGTTTATTATCAACACAGTCTTGAGGACAGCTGGTAGCAATTCCTACCAATGAGGGAATTTTGAAACAACCTTTGTTTTTCTCCATAAAAACACAATTTGTGACCTGCAAAGTTGCGACCTCCTAGTTCTAGTGTAGCAGAGCTTTAGGATTTGGCAAAGGAAGAACCCCGACAAGTAATTTATTTTTCAGTCTTCTAACTTTTTTTTGAGATCTAGACGAAATAGAAACCAACAAGATTTTAGTATGAGGCCAAAGTAAATCAACTAAATATAAATATCCTGAACAGCCAAATCCCTCATCCACATCATGTTCCATACTGACAGAAAAATGCATAAAAGTTGCCTAAAGTCTCTCTCTGCCAAGAGGGAAATCGCCATCTACCCTTGTCTTTGATTAATTCACCTGTTCTTTTCCTGAAGGATTCCAAAACAGTGTGGCACCATGCTGGATGGAATATCTCTGCTTCATAATAATCACAAATATATACTCCAGCTATATTTTAAAAGTTTTAATTACACTTTATTATGGGCTGGGAAAAAAATATTAAAAAACCTTCATGTCATAAAATCACTAATATCTTAGGACTCACTGTGAATTAGATTTCTCGAATCGCTCTATTACACACACTCCCTTATAAAATTGCAAAAATTTCCTTCATACTCTGTATCATGCATTTAGTTTATTTGGAATATACCAATTTCATTCGCTTTCTCTTTACCCTTACTTTTTCAATTCAGCTATTCTCCTCTCTTGCCTATACATTTCAGCTAGCTTCCAAGATTATTCCTACTGTCTACAGACCTAAATGTTATTATGTTAATACAGATTTTTATACATTTTACCTATCTAAATGGAAGGTAGGAATTTATAAAGTGGAAAAAATTAAATTTAAATGTGAAGAATATTTTAGAAATATGAATATAAACATACACTTATATATCTACATAACTCTTCATGTTAACAACTGCTGCTTTTACCCTTTTTCATAGGAGCTGTTTTCCACTCTAATATAAGTATCACACAAGTTCTCTCCTTGCAGTCTGTGAAAAGATTACAGTTGAAAGCTCAGCTAAACAAACCTGAATATCTGCCTTCAGATTTAAGAACATATGTTCCAACCCACTGTTAGTGCTTTCACACAACACAGACTGCAGGTGAGATGGTAAAAGAGACCTAACACCTAAAACCAAATTATTCACTGAATCTTACAAGAGTTAAAAGCAGATTTTTCTCTACGCTTACAATCTTTCCCCTAAATTCTTACTAAACTAGAGTTCACTTGTGCAAAATTTCCCTAGGAGTGTGATCTTCTATTCTCTGAACTTCTGTCACTGTTAATGTGAAAAAAATCTTTGTCTTCTTTTGTTTTCCCCGCTTTGCTCTATTCAGAGATATTCACTATTACTTGCTATATTCACAGGCAACCCTTTTGACCCCCATACTTTCATTGTCCACGCTGTTGCAAATGTAATCTGTGCTGTTGTTTTTGGTCATCGCTTCTCCAGTGAGGATGAATCTTTCAGCAAGCTTATCAAAGCCGTCCATTTTGTGATCTATTTTCAAGCTACTATCTGGGGAAGGGTAAGAATTTAATTTTCTTATTCCTTTAAAGTAAATTACTGCTTCATAAGTAAAATGAATGGATTAAATGCCAGCAAGCATTATTCCCCAGACCTTTCCACACCATTGCTCTGCAAAATACTGTGCAGTAGTAAATTAATACCTACCTTGTAGATCTCATGACTTCCTCATAGTCCTCCTCTATGCCACGAGTCCACAAGTCCTAAAATTCAAGTTCTAAATCATTATTGTTTTTAGCAGAGATCAAAAATACACAATGAATTTCAATTCAGGAACCATTTGCAGTGTAGTGTGCACATAAAATTCTTAAGTCCTCAATTAAAGCAAATTTTCATAATTTTCATTTAGACATCAGAAGTTGTTAATAAGAACTACACTTTCCAAATCCTATCCTTTAGAGGAGGTATCTTATTTCTCAGGCACTTTATGATACCAAGACCTGAGTTAATCTGAACTCCCCTAAGACACAGACAACATGACAGGAGAATACTCTAGAAGTTCTTTAAAGCCTAATTACTGCTCAGGTTGTGCTGACATGGGATGTTGGCATTTTTAGCTGTAACGGGTTCTCCAAAACTTCCCTATAAAGGTAATTTTTGCTCTGTTTTTAAGGCAAGGTTGGGAAAGCCTCCTGCTTGTAAGCCAGATTCGGCCCGCGATTGCTCTAATTCACCCATTTTTTGCATTAGATATACATCAGAAAAGGCAAAACCTAATCATTCCCCTGCTCATCTGTGACCTGGCATCCACTCACCACATGGTGTAGACACTTCAGTTGTGATGGGGAAGGTCAAGTCATGTGTGAACAGATCCTCATCACAGGCATAAATTAAATAAAGGCCTTGGCAACAGTCCTAGACACTGAAGCCCATTCATAGAACATACACAATACAAACACGTGGAGGGAAGATAAAATAACAAAATCTTTTCCTTAACCACATACTTGCCAGTCTCTCTTAGAGGAAACCCTTCTAAGACTGGGATGTCAGATCAGCTTCTGTACAACTATTTAGTCTCCAACTTCTCTGTTGAGGATAAAAAGTTTATTAAATGGATATTGACTCTTTCATAAAGTCTAATTACACATTAAACTACTCAATGTTATCAATAGGTCATTAATAAACCTCAAAAGTTTTCCTCAAGACAAGTTTACTTACAGGGCAACCTAAAGATTTCACAAATTGCATTAGAAATTTATTATGATTTATAGTTAGAAGGTTCCTCTAAAGGTCATCAAGTCCAACAACCTGCTTTAGGCTGTTGAACCAAGTAGATCAGGTTGCTCAGCAACTTCTTTAATCAAGTTTTGAACATCTCTGTGACTGGAGGTTCCACACAGCCTCTCTGGGCAACGTGCTTCAGTATACAACCACTCTCATGGTTAAATAAACAGACAAATAAAAGTCTTTATGTCTACTTAGAAGTTCCCATGCTCCAACTTACATCTGATGCCTCTCATCCTAATGAAGAGCCTGTGCATTGCAATGATCCTGCACAGTTATTAGGAAATCAGAACTGGTTTCTCAACTTAAGAGAGCTCCTGTTCTTTTCTTTCTGTTCAAAATCCCAGATGTATGATGCTTTTCCATGGCTTATGCAGTATTTCCCAGGACCTCATCAGGAAGTGTTCGCATACAGTCATTTCATGCACAACTTAGTTATGGATGAGGTCCGGATTCATGAGAGACACAACACAGGTGATCCACGGGATCTCATTGACTTCTACCTGGCTCAAATAGCAAAAGTAAGTATTTATTTATCACACTAACCCTTCCTTGGCCTTAATGGCTACTACAAATAGTTTTTCTCCAAATATTACTATAGAATTTTTACTTGGGTATTTAATTTGTTACAGACAGAAGACTGTTCATTCTTTTCATCAGGTAATACCATTTTCACATGATCATATCTAAAATGATCCATTTCTTGTGAATTTTCCCTACAGACCAAAGATGACCCTACCTCTACTTTTAACACTGACAACATGGTTCAAACTGTGGTTGATCTTTTGCTGGGAGGGACAGAAACAACGAGTACCACCCTTCTCTGGGCACTGCTCTATATGGTGAAATTCCCAGAAATACAAGGTGAGCGAAAAGCATTTTTAGAGAGGACTGCATTCAACATTACACTAAAATGATGTTCATTATGATGCAAGTAATAGTTCACTCATTTAGAAATACATCAAAATCAATTATTAATAATGAAAAATATAAATGGGGATATGTCAGTAATTGAAATCTAAGAAATTAAAGTTTAATCAATGAAAGAAACATGAATTTTCCCCACCGGCTCTGTAAGAGAACACCAAGATAAAGGCAGAATAGCAAAGACATAATTTCATATATAACTAAGATTCTTCCCAAACTTCAAAGTAGAGAAGCTTTAAAAAGGCATCTAGTCTGATATGAATTTATAAAGAGAAATGGTGCTTGTCATTTCAAAGTTGAATGTGTTTTGGAAACACATTCATCAAGTGGAATGTGTCTTAAGCACAAGATCATCCTGTGCTCTGGGTACATGCCCTTTCTTAAACAGAAACCAACACAGCAGTCAAACCACATGCCAAGGCATTTCATGGCAACACAAGGTCTTTTTTTCCCCATTCATGGATTGCATCCAGAAATCTGCTGTGAAAAAAGTAAAATATTTTCATTCCTCTGAATGAAATTGCACTTTCATTTCATTTCATGCAGAAAGGGTTCATAGAGAGATAGAAGCTGTTCTGGAACCCTCCCAACTAATCAGCTACGAAGACCGCAAAAAGCTGCCGTATACGAACGCTGTCATTCACGAAACCTTGCGCTACAGCAACATCACTTCCATTGGGGTCCCTCGACAGTGTGTGAGAAACACAACTTTGCTGGGCTTTCCCATCAAAAAGGTACAGAGGGCATATTCACGGTTCTTATGGCTTTCACTTATTAATATTTAGTATTTATATCACAGTAACATCTGTAATTCTTAATGTGGCTTTGGAAGCATGTGGCAGCACATCACAGACAGGAAATAAAGCCGACTGCCCTGAAGGAGGGATAAGTCTATGTAATGACAGGCAGAAGAAAGCTTGGGAGAAGGCTAGCAGCACAAGTAGCAAGCAGAGAAACTGAAGTCTCCTATCCCAGTATCAAGGTAGAGTTAATGTCTGGGAATTACCTTTCACCAAACAGGTAATACACTAGTTTCTTATGCCTGTAAATCCAGGCATAAAATGAAAAGGCAAAACAGAATCCAAACGCTGGGTTCCAGATACAGGATGACATATTATCCACTACAGAGAAGGAAAGGCCTTCTCTGTGGGATTGAATCCTCATTCAATCACACATGGAAAACTGAATCTCTGCTTCTTTTCGAAGGGTACACTCATACTGCCCAATCTGCACTCCGTCGTGTATGACTCTGAGCACTGGGAGACCCCTTGGAAATTCAATCCAGATCATTTCCTTGATTTGGATGGCAACTTTGTGAATAAAGAAGCATTCTTACCTTTCTCAGCAGGTAATGGCCCAACATTTTAATCTTGTTCACTGTGTCTTGGAGGAAGAACTAAAAATCAATTAATCTGTTTCTAAACTTCTCAGTTCTGCAACTTAAGAAATACACCTTTATAAAAGTAAGTTTGACACAAAGATTTAAAGTCAGGTGGCCTGCTGCAAGGGCTGTAAATATCATCTTGCATTTTATGTTTGGATATGTTCAGAGGACCTACGTGGCTAGGAGACATTCAATAAGAAATACCAAACCTTCAATGCAATGATACAAAGACAAAGAAAAGCAGAACAAAACATAATCCAGAAAATATTCTCATCAGCCTCTTCAGTAATCAGATTATAAGGAAATATAATACAACACAAGAAGCTGGCATTATTTCCTCAAAAAATAAGCAATAAAACAACACTGCTTTCATGAAACACAGTTTCTCATGTTACAGTGAAAGATAACACCATTGTTCATTAACTGAAGATAGAAAAGAAGCAATTACCATACCAAACAGTGTACAAAATCAGTTTAAACATAGTGAATCCAATTTTCAAAACCAACAGCCCAAATTGCCTGTAAATCCTAAACATATATTTGCAAAATAATTTCGCATCTTACCTCATTTGCTCACCAAATGTCTGCCCAATAGTTTACATGAAGACAACTAATTTAAGTTACCATTTTAACCAGGGCATAGGAAGTTTCTCTTTTACTTGCTTTGTTGGTAGTTCTGTTTATAATAATCTGCCAATGCTGAAATACACTGTGAAAACAATTTACCAAAATGAGTCACCGAGTCTATACACTGCTTCATACACGCCTAGGTTTCATTCCCATACTGCAAATATCCTCTCCTGGACAGAGAATCCTCTGCTATATGGACCAAATCCAGCAGTTACTACTTTCTAACAACATTGCAATAAGCCCAATTACATCTTTCTATTTATCTTCAGAACTGTGTCCACAGTGTTCCAGCTCTTTCCCCTCAGCTCCCACAAACAAGTTTCTATTATATATGAAGAAAAAAATGGATGTTGGCATCATCAAGGATACAGTTTCCTCGATGAAATAAAAGTAAATATTCCTTCCCAAAAGCATCTTCTCTCTTTATATGAAAGAAAAATAAGCTTAAATAAACAGAATTAATGGAACTCAATGTATTTTTTTTCTCAAGTTCTTTTTCAAAAATTAGCTTTAACACAATTAACTTCCTTTCTCTATTTTCTACAGGGCACCGTGTATGTTTGGGGGAACAGATGGCACGGGTTGAACTGTTCATCTTCTTTACCAACCTGCTTCGGGCATTCACATTCCAGATCCCCGAGGGAGTAAAAGATATCAATTTGGAATACATTTTGGGTGCAATACTGCAACCACATCCATATAAACTCTGCGCTATTCCACGCTAGTCTGCAACATTCTACAAAGCAAAAGCACTTCTGCCAGTCATTATAGATATGATTTAAAAAAAAAAAAAAAACACTATCTCATTTGAATTTAGGTAGTTCCACATAGCAAATGAATACGAATATATTTAGGAAGTCTGACTTTGTACGTGTAAGCTTTTTGCAATTAAAATAAATGTACTTGCTAAAGCTCATATAATCACGTCTTAGGTGTATAAAAGTACACAACAATATGTTAGGAAAAAAAGCATTTATATACTTAGAGTAGCAAAAGACTACATTAAAACAGTAGAACAGTAGAACAGTAGAACTTGCAGCAAAGATGCAAAAATTAAAATTTTATTTCAGCAGGCTGTTAGTCACTCTACTGTGTCCATGAAAGTTCTTTTTTCCAAAGTTTTCTTGCCTTTTTTTTGCAAAAGTTACCAATGTACATGCCCTCATTTTTACTCCTTTTCCCTACCACTCTGTGGTAACTTTATGTAACGGGACAAACTCCAGCACACTCACAAGCGTTTGCAAAATAGGGCCAATTATAATGACAGTTCTTTTGGAAAGCCTTTCAACTACTATGTCAGTATCTGTTCCCTGTTTTACCGACTCTTTTAAATCCAGGTGCTTTTCTTAGGTTTCCTTCTTTTACAAGGCTATCTTCTACTGAGAAACACTATTGTTTCAATGATTTACTATTGGAAAATAACCTCCCCAGAGGATGTTATTGGCATCAATAAGAAACGCCAATATTGGTTAAAATAAGCACCAGACGGTCTTTGCCCATCAGGGATTCGGCACTCCTGATCTTTCCTTTTGTTGCCTCATCCTTCCACAACAGATGTGCAAAGATCTGACCTTTTGAGATTCAGGTGCAAGGTGCTTTCACTTGTCAAAGTTCAAGGGGACCAAGAGCGAATTATGCTGGGATGTAACTTAAAGTGAAAGTAAAATAACAGTATGTTAGAGAGGAGAATCAAGTCTTCTATTTCCAGTGTTCATCTCCTGTTTGGTAAGAACACCAGGGCTCTAACACATTGCAAAGTTTACTATTACGAAACAAAGACATAATTGGCAGTTTTCACATTTTTAATAAGAGACATTTTAAAAGTTTGCGATATTACTTCATTTTTATTGAGGAAAATATAACATCT
The DNA here is from genome assembly GCF_000705375.1 of Tinamus guttatus. The sequence goes on from NW_010589483.1 coordinate 11,414, forward strand.
AAAAAACCCTCCTTGAGTAAGAAATACTAACAGAAATTGAGAAAAAAAAATCTCTTAAATTTTGATTTTCTTACAGTGAGGGAAATCTTGCCTAAAACACCATTCTTAGAGGTTTATAAAAGCAGTTCTGCATCACAGTTCATAAACAAAAGTTTTCAAGTCTTACATTTTTCCTTTGTGGTGGCTCATTAAAGAAAAACTCACCAAAAATCTTCCTTCCCAATCTACCAGTTGCATGGTTAGCAAAAGGTCCATGATAAAGTGCTCAGCAGCATGACTGGCAGTGTAGATTATCCCCTTGAACTTTCTCTACTCCAGTGTATTTTGATGGTTCTTGAGGTATATCCTGCGGTAAAAAAAGGGACTCCAGTTTCTTTCCTCTATGTTCCTGAAGCTACTCTGCAAGTTCAATTATTTCTTTCCCAAATATTATTTCATTATGCACATCCATTTTTGTGTTCTTCTTCCAAAAAGTCATAGCATGGATTAAAACATGCACATATTCTCCACTTGTATTTGTGACGAACTGAGGTACCTTATGAAGACCTGCTGTACAATGCTGGTTCTAAAAAGTACAGAAAGAACAAATATTCAAAGTGCATATGATTATGGAGGTTTTGCTTTCTTTATAAAACAGAGATATCACTGTAGGCCTGACAGTTGGTACCAGTGAAAAACTGGATTAAATTTTTCTTCTTGTAACTCCATTTAAAATTGAAACAGCAAGAGATGAGGTGTTCCTCAGCTTCCCAATGCTTCCCAAAATTATGTGAGAACTGCAAGTTACTTTTTCATCACAGTTGTAATGGAGACCTGCAAGAAAATGAACAGGAAGAGAAAAAAAAAAAAAAAAAAACACAACTATTACATGAGCTAAGTCTTATTTAGATGTCAAGAAAGAAGAGAATTTCATAAAGAATTAAAGCAAAACAGAGAGAAGACAGACTTGGGAATTAAGGCCAATAACATCACTCAAAGACTTCCTGTTATACAACTTTAAAAAAAAAAAAATCACTTCAGTAGTGAGAAACCTATAGGGAAATCCACTGACATCCAGTTCTGCTCTGATGCCCAAGATTAGCCCATCTTCTCAGTAAGATAAACTATCTAACCCTTCAGAGGTTAACTCTCTGAAAGCCTTAAATGGTTTATACTCCAGCCAATAGAAAAGCCCTTCTATTAAGGAATCAACAAGATTTGTCACTTGCCATTTCTATATTCATCCAAAAAATCACGGATTGTTTTTTCCCTTGATTTCAGCAGTTACCATTTTCTCTAATCTAGCTACTTTTATGGACCAGTATAAGAACATATCTCTGCATATATCTTTCCTTCTGTACTAATGGCTTCGCAATGTTTTGTTTCCAAAACAACAACAATAAAGGATTCATTACATGCTTTAGCTGCTAAATACTAAAAACAACAGGCACCAGGAGAAAAGTACATACAGGTCCTGGCCAGTTTCTGTGAAGCACACAAAATCCATAATGTTTGTGTGGTTTTAAGAACAAAATGTAATGACTGGTCAACATGACCTAGAACAGGAAAATTAGTAAGCCAATTCTAATCTTGAGTGAGGAGAATTTATCCTAGGATTCTGTTTTGTTTTGGCCAAAGCCTCAAAGGGTCAAGTACCTAGATGGTCCTGATGCCACATAACTAGAAAGACCATGCTTTGATCCAACAACTAAATCAGATATCTTTGAACAGTTGTTAAAATAATCCATTCAAAGCTCTTCTTTTCACCAAGTAAAAATGCCATAAATGTCAACAAGTCAGAACTTGCATTCAACCCTTTAAGGAACACATATCTATGCATATCTAAAAGAGCCAAATGTCATCATCAACATCTTAAATAGGTTAACTGTATGTAAACAGTTCACACATGAATGAAGATGATAATTACCAAGATAATTTGTGGGCAGACTTGTGAAGAAAACTCTGTAAGATATGAGACTGGTATGTTTCAAATTAGTCTTTGGGCTGCTCTTTCCCTTTTCTTTTGAGTCTTTACAACATTTTAGTATCATTGGATTTTCTAAATACCAAAATCTAGGAGTTCCAATCAATATCAGAGTCAATCAGATGGAAGAACACCGTATATAACTAAAACAAGCAGATTTGTGGTGACACAACGAATGCATCAAACACAAATGCATTTTTGCACAAATACAAATTTTAAGTACTATATCATGTACTCATCACTAATTATCCTACTTCTCACAGACATTACAGCAGAAGGAAGGGCTGAGGAAGGACTTGAAGGAGAAAATAATGACTTGAGAAAATAGCCATTGAGAAGCTTCCACATATTTTAGTGCGAGAAGATAAAGTCTGTTAGTTGCTAACAACTGCTACTCTGCTGCTTGAGAAATAAAGAAAAACAAAGATTAACTGTTTTACTGATTACCAGTGTGCAAGAAGTAATTGAGAACACCAAAAGTCCCATCTGCTAGTGTACGACTCTCAATACTAGCTAATATGTAAGCTTTGATCATGTTTCTGCATCACCTTTAAAGTAACTGAACAAATCACAAGGTAACACTCACTTCTTGCAATACTTGTCCGAGCGTCTCCCGGCTCTGAATGCGTTTCCTGTCAAAATCCAAAACCACATTTATTTCTACTCAAGGTATCAGGAGATTTTGCAAACATCAATCACTTTATCCCATTTTAAAAAGAGGAAAATGTTAAGCTAGGTTTTGCTCTACAACCTTACCCACAAGGAATGTTAGAGAGCCTACCACCTCCAATTCATACCTATTATTATTCACATGAGGAGAAACTACCTGGAATAAGGCTTACAACTTATTATAGTTTCTCAGAAACAATCCCATTTATTAAACAATAGTAATATTTTGACATAAATCCTAATATCTGGATATAGCTGATATTTTGTTACTTCAGTGCCATCTTTTCCAGCAATAGGCATCTGTTACTCAGCAACTGATACAAGATTAACAAATACTTCTTATTTAGTTATGCTAATTTAGTTATGCTTATTTAGTTTGCTACAGTCAAAGCTGTAAGTGGCGCGTGTGAATGAAATGTTAATACAAAGGCTAAAAAGAGTTTTACAACAAACAAAAACACATTACTACAGTTACTGTACCCCAACATTCCACAATACAAGCACTTGACAATATTATAAATGCAAACAAAAGGCAACCTATTTTTACCTGTCTATCTTGATTGCTATGATTACTGTAAAACTGCCTTCTGTATTTGGCAGGTAGGTAGAAGGTATAACAACGTAATTTCCTGCAGGAAGTCTGCAAAGTTGGCTTACTTCCTGTGAATAGCAGTGAGGTACACAGCTAACCAGTGGTTCTAAGTGTATAAAAGAGGAAGTATGGGGTTTCCAGTTTCTGTTAGGTACCTGCAAAAGAAAGAACAAAAAAAAAATGCACATCTTTTAAACTATTTTGGATCTCACAAGGTTAAGGTGTTATTTTCCACATCTATTCCACTCCAAATGTTCACCCTTACACACAAAACTATAGGAAACAAGAATGGGGTTGGGAGGGAGGCCTTCAAGAAATCTAGTTCATGCTCCCTATCATAAGGCAGTAGTAAATAAAGCAAATTCATTCCTAACATGTTTGTATACAGTTTATACAGCACACTACACATATAGCACTAAAGCTTTATTTCAAATGTTTCACTTCATTCTTTCTTGCTGCACCCTAATGCCCTCATCCTCCACCTCCATGCATCAGGTGAACAAACTAGGCCCTTGCTCTTCCCAGTTGCATTTCCTGTACTAAAAATCTTTACTATATTTCTCTTCAGTCTCCTATTAAAAAGTTGCATTTGGCAGAACAGTCACCTAACCTGATGTCTCTAACTCTGTTTATACACTTAAGGAGATGTGCACATACTCAGAACCTGCACTTGTCAACACCAGATCATACTTGCTTTTTCAGATCATCTCTTCAACCTAACAAAGTCTTTTTGAATTCTGATTCTATAGGTTCAACATTGCTTGTCAATAGAAAAGCAAATAATTAATGAGTTGATGAAGAGTTGATATTGATTTTTTTATAAGAATTACCAAGAAGTTTGGTCCCCTGCCTATAAGACGCTAAGAATACTTTGTGCTTGTCAAAAATTGAAAAAAAAAAATCAAAACCTCTTAAAAAAAATCATCTGCACAGTTTTATTCAAGTTCAGTTTTATTAGCTAAAGCATTAAAAGTCATCCTAAAAGCCATCTCCAAGAGTTAATCATTTCGGAACTAATTCAGGATTTTGGAAGGATTCAATGGAATCAGATTACAACTAATTTTTTTTTTTCATATCCATTGCTTCACACGATCAGCCTACATTTTTCTTAGAAACAGCATTTTTCTTAACCAGAGCAAAAGGCAGTGAACTGACAAGCTTACCTTTATATTTGACAAATGAGCAAATTAACCACAAGTCTCACCTGAAAAATATGAAAACCTATTGGCCGACACTTGCTATCTTGACAGTGCTGACGGAGGGTAACTTTCACACTGCTTTTTCCTGATCCTGCAGGAATGGAGAGGGGAAAGCAGGGATTGATATGGAAGGAGGGAAAGTTCCTGCTACCTCCTGCACTGAGACCATTTTTCCAGCATCCCTGCAGCTGCACTGTCTCCCATTCACCTGCTGGGAATTCTTCACAGAAGGTAGCATCAGTGGGTGGTGGTTTTATCTCACTATCAAATGTAAAAGAGAAAAAAGAACTAAATGTACAAAATGCAACTTAAATCCACAGATCTAGGCACTGAGTTCACAGAAATTGAACTAGTATTGCGTAAGCTTAAATAAAAACAATTCAATTCCTGCAGAAGGAGCATAAAACTCAGAGTCCTTAGATAATTTGCAGAACTCCAAAAGAACAACGTAGCACACATGAACTCTGGCATAAAGCCACATACATTTTTGTACAATTATGCAATAATACAGTTTACACATCAGTACTTTTGTGTTGTGCTTCATGGTTGAAAGTGACACAATTGAGAGATTCTTGAGTACATATCAGCAAATCTAGAGTAAGAACTGCATTTTTATATATATATATTCACTATATATTTAACCAGAGGAGACTATCATTTTGCTTGCTGACTTCATCACTGTTTGTAACATTATCCCACATTTTGCTCTTAGTTCAGTGTTGCTTCTCACAACCATAGAAACTATTTTGTGTCAGTTCTGCAGTGTTTGAAACCACACTTCAGCATAACTTCAGGCATTTCATCCATTCTTATCTCCTATTTGGCAGAGAAATACTTTTGCTGAGAACATGTTAGCAACTTTCTGATGCTGTAAGGATTGTCCGTTCTAAACACATATCAATGCTGGCAAGTCTGGTTTAGTCTGGAAGACTGTTATACTTAACCACTATTGCAAAATTTACTCCATCACCTAAAGTGCAAATGATGCAATTTATCCAAAACTATATTTTGCTGACAAAGTCCACATCCAGAACCCATTCAGTAAAATCAGCATTACAGCTTTGCAGACCTTTATATGGTTTAAATCTTGATTTCAAATCCCGCAGAGTAATGATTAATGTATGTTTTGTAGTACGACTTGCCAGCTCCTGTCAAAGAATATGATGTGGTAGTGCATTACCAGCATATCAACAAATTCTCACATCTTTTGAAGTTGTTGCCAACATTGCATTTTGCCTCTGTATATGGCTTACCTGCTGCAAGCTGCCACTAGATAACCTCAGATTCTTTCAGTTTTATTGGAAGAAGGTATAACTTTGCTAATTCCAAACAAATACTCATCACTACATCTTCTTAAGTATTCCCTTCAAGACTATGGTCATCAACAAATTGACTTAAATATATTGAGATAGCTCTGTAGTTTGCTACGGTCAAAAAAATAGAACCAATCAGGAGCTATTTGGGTGACACTGCTCACTTCTCCTGTTGGATTAGCAAGCACTGTTATACACAAAGTCTGCCCTGAGTCCAGTAAAAAAGCCTGTTGTGTGTTACGAGGTATATGAATAGACTGGAGAGGACACAATATGCAGTGATCCTTTCAAGCATGTTATCATAATGCTGGTAAACTTCCTCAGGCCTTCACAATTAGGAATTTCAGCCGTATGTCAGTGTTGAATGCCTTAATTCAAATTCCAGTCCTTACACAACTAAAGACAACAGCATAAAGGTCAGTGCTATTTTCCATGCCTCTCCTGCAAAGAAGAGCTGAGAATATTATGTCATCCATGTCCACTGCCGACGTTCCACATGCATTTGAAGCTGTGCTGCTCACTGCCAATGTTGTGTGTCAGGCATATTTTGTTAGCATATGCACCAAGTTTTTTTCCAGCCTACATGATAACATACTTACTGTTTTTCTTTTCTGTCACTGATTATAGCAATAATAGCATATTTTGAGTCCTGTGGTACATCTTAATTTTTCCAGACATTAAAACAGAACTTCAACACATTGAGATATGCACTCTGAAGAAAGTTACACAGTACCTTTAGGAAACGTGCTTTCTCAAAATACTACACGGTGACTACTAGAGTCAAAATGCAACTTATCTGACTGCTTCCAGTTCCCTGAGGTACTCTCAGGTATTTAACAAAGGATCATAGCAGCTTCATGCTAGAGATAGCAACTACTTGCCTGTATTCCAAGACAAAACAATGCTGCTGTCTAGTACTCTGCACAACTTTCAAATTATTCTGAACTTTAACATATAGTGCCAAAAGTCACGTTCAGGCCCAGAGTTTTATGAAATTTTCCATTTCTCTCAAAACCTACCTGAGTGAGATCCTTCCTGTTGAAAATACACGAAGCAAGAAATGCCCTACTTCATCCTTTAGAAAAGTGCTGGGAACAACAAGGTAATACCCAGGGGAAAGGTCGCAGCACACGTGCACTTCTCTGTCATAGGAATGGCAGATGGTACCTACAACTGGAGGAGCAGAGAGGGTCTTTGGGAGGTTAAATCGCTTCTTCTCCACCTAGAATAGATGCATAATGATGCATGGTGTTTTAGGAAAAGTTACAAGGTTTAATAAAATTGAATATAATTAAGTATTGTTCAGACACGCACACTTATACAAGAAGGAACAAGAAAGGAACAGAGCATCAGAAAACAAGCTGAACATCAGAGACAACAGAAAAATTTAACAACCAGAAGAAGGAAATTAGGAATTGTCATCAAATAGTTACCCTGAAATGTCATACACTAATTCAGAACAGTTCTGCTACTTGGCACTCAAATATGAGAACAAAGTACCAGTACACTATTAGGTTGTACAGACAGTAACTGCTTTATGAGATAAACAGGATCACTCTAGCATAAATCAGAGATGCAAAATATCTGAACAATTGAATCTTATCACTGCCATAGAAAAAGGATTTAGTCAGATATTTGAGTACAAACTTCTACTTGCTAAGAGAAAAATGTCATTTTCAAATTACCTTCCAGACATGCAGACCCACTGCCTGATAATTCTTTCTTTGCATGCCTTCAGCCAAAGAGAGATTCTTCTCTGCTAAGTTAGTCAGATTTTGAATTCTTCCAGCCCAGTCAGGACTGTATTTCCTGTGTTTTTGCAGCAGAGCAATGCACACCTCACTCTTCTCACAGACTCTCAGCCAGAATTTAGGATTGGTAGGGAAGCTGCTGTTGTTCCGGCAACCCCCTGCAGACTGACCTCTCACCCAGGATCCAAAAAGATTCTGAGAGTGGAACAGCACTTTCTCTAACAGAAGAGAATAATAAATAAATAAATAAATAAATAAAATCAACCCCTGGAAATGATTTAATTTCGTATAAGAGAATTTTGGTAGATTCCCCAGCACAGAAAAACAAACACTGTGAAAACCCTGACACTTTCTCCAAATAGATATTCATGACCAAGATTTGGGAGGTCCCAGAGACAAAGACAGAAAAGGCCTACTGGTCAGGAACAGAGGGAGAGACTGGGAAAGAGCAATTATTGTCTTGTTACAGGAATTCAAATCAGTCTTTCCCCTTGAAATAAGATAATTTGTACAAAAACAGATCTTTCTGTATACCATACCTGTATAGAGACTCTGAAGTTGTCCTTCCTCATTGATTGGAAAGCCCATGGTAATCTCATCAAATTCTCTAAAAAATTCTTCCTCATCAACCCAGAACTCTCCCTCTTGGATCTGAGAGAGCAATTCTGAGGTGACTACTGGATCCAGTTGGCTCCATCCTTGACCACTGCACATAGTAAGACAGAATGCAAAGTTAGTTCTTTTGTCCATAAAGTTTTGTAACCGTCTTCTATCAACTATTCCATGTAGCACAACAATGAAACCAGGTTTCTGCATTTTATTATCAAGCACTTGCATACAATACTTCCTGCATGCACAGTGCTAGCGAGTGAGATAGACAATAGAAAGTACAAACCACAAAAACCAGAAACTGCACTCTAAGGCTGGATTCTAAAGCTGCTGGATGAAACAAAATCCTCTTGCAACTGTTTGGCAAGTCACTCTTTGGCAATCAAGCTACTACAAGAGGCTTGTAGTAAAAAAAAAAAAAAAAAAAAAAAAAAACTCAACCAAACCAAAATACATTAAAGAACTTCACAAAACAAATATTTTAAATAAACCAACAGGGCCTGTCCCTTCATTCTCAATATTTTAATCTGTTTGTCTACTCAATACAGTTCTGCATTTCCTTTAAAACACCTCTCTGTTTTACACCAACTCTGCACCAAATCCAGCTTCTCCTGCTCATATTAATCTGCAGCTTGAGAACACACAAGTATTCTTCCTACTGCTACATTCGTGTCATACATACACCCTTCTTTACATTTGGCAACTCTGTAACGAGTCATATGATAAGATCCAACTGAGCACTTTTAAGTCATAGCCTTAGACCAACTGCAGAGCAAAAGACAAAAAACAACGCCCCAAAATGGGAGACAGAAGAACACCAACATACTAAGCCTGTAACTTTACCTCTAAAAATGGCATGATGCTTTGAGGTTCAAAAGCTAGTCAATATTTGAACTAATAGATGAAAATGGCCTTACAACCTTACACCCTTTGGCCTTACATCCAAAGAGTTGCAGGAATTGCAGAATTCTCAAAAAACAAGCAAACAGAAAGAAAAACAAACAAAAAAAACCCTTATAAACTGAAGTCTCTTCATTACAGTATATGAGCAACATTCACCTTCGCAATACGTAGATATGCTTTTTGCCTCAAAAAACTTTCACAAATAAAACTACTCACCCCTCACACCAGGGACCCTTCCAGCACCGCCTCCCCCAAGGATTTCGTATCCGTAGTAGGAAGATCTCCTTGCCTGACACTTTAGAAAGATTCAAGATGTCTATCACAATAAAGGCATGAAATTCTCCTAGTTCCCTTGCCCCTGAATAGAAAAACAATACAATATCAGAAGGCAGACTAAAGTACTTAATATTTTCCAGCGAAGGACATTGAACTATTTTGTGAAAGTGATTTTGAGGTAAAATGATTAAATCAGTATAAAAACAGCATTAAAAACAAGCAGCTCATTTTATTTGTGACTATATAGAAAAAAAAAAACACTCTATTTTACTTGTTGATTCAAACTTCTACAAATCCTTTTTTTTTTTTTCCTTCACCATATATTTGCACCATAAGACAGCAGAATCAACACTACACTACCACTGGCAGCCTGGCACTGCTAAATTGAGAATTTAGCTTAAAAATGTCGAGATTTTTACTATTACCTTCTCTGGAATTGAGGACCGAGCAGCTTATTACACACTGTTCCTTCAGGTTCATTAATCTCCTAAACACTGTCTTCTCCAAAACCATACCAGTCCTCTCCTTCTCCATGTTTCTTCCAGGGTCTTTCAGGGTCCATCTTTCAGCAATACCTCCAGTCAAATCAACTAAAGCATCTGCCACCTGTCCTGCCCATAAGTGTTCATAAGATCCATGCAGCCTTGGAAAAAAAAGGGGGGGAGGGGAAAAGAAAAAAGAAAAAAAAAAAAAAAGGT
>NW_010589483.1:24734-47685 GCF_000705375.1 Tinamus guttatus
CTCCGCCCGGCCCGCAGGTAACGGACCGCGTCTGCAGCCAATGAGGAGGCGGCGCGCCGGCACGTGCTGCCCCGCGGCCAATCCGCGGCCGCCACACCCTGCGGACCGAGAGAACGACAAGTCCCAGCGCGCTCCGCGGCGGGCGCGGCCGCAGGGGCCTCGCACGGGCCCTGCGGGGCTGGGGCGGTGCTGCTGCCGCCCTGACCGCAGCACGCAGAAAAGAGGCCTCCGAGGCTGCAGGTTTTGTCTCCAAACAAGCCTACAACAATATTTAAACGTAGAGGTTAAAGAGGGTCATCCAGTCCTGGGCTGGTTTGAGGCAGCGGGTTGACAAGGTTCTGGGGTAGGAAGGGGCAACCACCAGCCCCCAGGGTATTTCATACTCGGGGATAACCAGGAAGGACAGGGAAGGTCACTGGAGAAGATCAATGTCCACCTGAACCTCTCCTGTGCTCGGAGGGGGAAAAAAAAATCCAGACAAACATCTGTGATTCTCCAGGATACCCGCAGGGCCCACAGCTGCAGAAACTCTCAGTCTTCACTACTGCAAATGATTTCCAAATATAATGGTATAAATCTGAAAGCTTATCACAAAGTAGAAGTCAAAGCACAGAGCTGACAAAGGAAATAGGGCGACTCCCATCTTTTGATAAATACCACTATTAAAAAAAAAAAAAGGAAAATAAAAATAGCATTTCCACAAAAAAGTGAGACATCAATAAAGGAAAGAAATACAGGAATTTGTCTCCTCCAGACCTGCCTTCACTAACCCCCCCACTAGCCCTGAGCACTCAGGTGGGTCAGGCCAAAGCGCTGTGTCACCCCATTCCTGTGTACAGACATTCTTTTAAGAGATCTACAGAGCGAGTTGTGCTCTCCTGCATTCATTTCTTAAAGAAGTGACTCAATTTCCTCTCTTAAGCTTCAGCCCTAATAGGGTGGAAGCAAGCAGGTAACCAACAGATCATCCACTAGCTGTCCAACAACAGCAACCGAGGTAGAAACACACTCTTTGCTCCTCATATATGCCAATTTTACAGACACGGGGCTTCCCCCACTGCCTTCAGCAAGTCTCATCAACAAACAAGACTTCCCACATTTGAGTTTTGACCTCCGGGGAGCAAAGGGAACATTGTTGTCAGTAAGAATAAGGACCCTTCTGTCTAGTGCTCAGGCAATAGCGTTGCAGCTGCATGGGCTGTGCTGGCACAGGACAGGTCTCTGCTGGGGGAGGGAAAGGAAAAATAAAAATAAAAAAGAGCTCTGTCTCAGAAACAGCAAGGCTAACATCTGTGCGACTTCACCCTTGCTGCTTTCTTCTGGAAACTGCAATCACAGAGCACATTTGTAAAAAATCCATTACAAGGTAGACTACAGGAAGCAGTATGAACGCTGCGCTCTAACATTGTAAATATAGTAGATGCTGCCTGGAACTGTGAACTAGTTAAACATCTACATGTATTTATCTGTGATTCTGTGAGAAGAAGGAAGGGGATGGAAGCTTCTTGGTCTCTAAGATATTAAATATACTTTGCTTACACTGCAAAGCTGGCAACAGGCAGTGATATTTATCTGTTATACAAGCAGTGTTTTGTTTCTACTAACCCCAAAGCTCTTCAGAACAAAGGCCGCAGAGAATCTTCTCTGTTGCCCTCCTGGCCATACTGCTGGATTTATCTATTCCTGAAGATAGAAACACAAGTATATTTACAGAGCAAGTCCAGAAGGGGATACGTTAAGACAAAATGACACTTGCCTTTATGTCTGTTTCTCAACACACTTCAAATAGGTTGAGTAGTCTTCATATTTCCATGTAAAAGAGAACAGATACCAAGAGGCTGATCCAGTTTCTGTGGAAATTGAAACACTGAAAGGAATTCCATGTGGTTAAGTAACAAGCTAATTTCAATGTGAAGACCATCCTTTGTTAGATGTGTATTTGATGATATTTTCATGATTATCTTACACAGTGTTTAGGTTTCATCCACCTTGGTCATTTGTCTCCAAGTGCAGATGGTTCCAGGAGAGGGAGACAAGTAGAAAGTGATGTGAGCAATGCTGTTTACACACATTCTCACCTATGTCTTCTAAAAAGGAAGATTAATTTGGCTTATAGATGAGGCCTCTTCCTAGGATTCCCTCCCTACCACCCAGGCAAATTCTGACACATAGACGGTCCTTAAATTGCACAGGGGAGCTCTTCCAATCCTTTAGATCCCAATAGCAAGACTGGGTAGGCACAAAGTCTCTGGCGCATTCCTAGTCCTTGCAATACCCATAGGCTGACAGTGGCCCATGCTGGGTCAGAGGGATAGCACAGAATCTCACTGTGTGGCTTAAGGGAGATGTTAGAGGGGAGACTGGAGTTTTATGCTAAGTGTGGAAGAAGTCCCTGACAGTCTTCAGACAACCCAAAGCAGCTTGGTAATACAGCACATTCTTCAGCTAGTGGGAGGTCTCACCCTTCTTCTAAAAATGGTGGGGGTGGCTCAGCCTGAGGAGGTCACCCACTGCTAGACAGAAACTTCCACCACTACCTCAGACACACCATGAGGCAGAACACAACTCCAGGCTTCCATGCTGCTTACAACAATGCCCAAGAATAACATGATGAAAGATATTAAAATTAAAACAATGCAAGAAGCTGATGCTTCCACAGGTCATATGCAGCATGTCAACCATTTATGACTTGGACTCATTAATCCCTGTACCACTTTTAGCCAAATCACAGAGGCACGAAGAATACTTCAGTTTCCCATCTTTAGATATCACCTCTCACTCTTCCTTAAGCCCCAGCACTTCACTAAGTATGCTTTTGCAATGGGGTCCAATACTCTGAAAACTTATTTATGTCATTTCTCAAATTTTGAAGACAGACTTCTTTTTACTATAACAAAACATGTCTTTGTGGAGCACAAAGCGTGCCATGTTCATCACACTCCGAGCTCTCTGGACAACAGAGGTAAAAGACATGAGTTTTCAAGTGCAAAAGGTGCATGCAAATGGTGAAGCATTTCCATTGAATGGTGGTCAGTATTCACGCAGGGACAATAATTTAACTCAACTAGCTAGTCTTTCTCTGTAGACAATGAAGAGAGACACACCTCCAGAGTATGGAATAAATTCTCTCTACAGCCCTCGGGTAACAGGGAAAAGGTTACCATGTCAATATACGACGTCTTCTAACCGGTACCCAAGTTACAACTGTAATTATTGAAAGAACAAGATTCATCCAACAACATTAATAAAAATCTCTTTTTAACTTGGTGCAGAATATACAGACAGCAGCATTCGAGGTAATTTTTGAGAAACAGTAGGCAATTCTGGCAATTCCACTTCAAAATGATGCTGAAACATTGTGTTCCACATGAGAACTAAAGCAGTACATGAAGTGTGGAAAATATACCTTGCAGCAAGAGACTAAACAACTCCATTTGTTTTCTCTGAGAATCAAGAGGTACTTGCACAGGAAAGAGGTTTCTATCAGTAAACAGTTCCTGTATTTGTCAAACAAGGCAGTAGCTTCAAGACCTGGAAGCTGAAACTAGACAAATTCAAACTAGAAATCAGGTAGACATTTTCAGAAGGGCATATAATGAACTAGAACAATTTATACAGGGCTTCAGCAAATTCAGTGTCTTCAAAATAGAAAAATAATTCTGTATTCAGATGCTAGCAGTTTCATAAGATCTCACCATGTAATTTCACTGTGGCTTATTTTATACAGAAAATAGTGACTTTAAGCTTTTACTAATCTATGATTGAAAGTGTGAAGTGTCTTGGATACGTAAGTGTTCCTTGTATTGAGGTATTTTAACTTTGAACAAACACAAGCAGAGGAAGCAGAGAGAAGTGTGCCTGACCTAAGTGAACAGCACCGTAGGTAATCACAGAAGGTCTCCTGGTATCCAAAATAGGCAATGGTCAAGGTCACTGTAGTGAGAATGTGACAAAACCTTGGTTAAACCCTGTTTGAGATGCCTGCTAGAATTGCACTTGGTTAATAGAGAGTGCACAGTTAGGATTTCATAATAAAACCATGGCAGCATAATTACTGATATAAGCTTGACAGAGTAATGCGTGCAGCTAACAGGAATTATACTTAATATATCATCCAACATGATTATGAAATGCTAAAAAGATAAGTTAGTGATATTCCATTTTATTAAAGCTTTCAGAGCTTTTCCACAAGTGATATTTCTAGATCCCATATCACCCTGTTGAAGGCCACAATGAAATAAGGTAAACAATAGCTTTGATTTTCAGAAAAGGGAAGATAACCGTACCTCTTGCCATCTACTTAAATAAAACTGATTTGCCGAATTAACTTTACTTTAACATATCAGGAAGAAAAAAAAAAAAACAGCAAAGATAGGGCCCATAAACAGTTTCCATTTAATCTCAATCTAATTTTCCAGTCAAAGTCTATGATAGATCATGATAGAAACTAGCCTGAAGCATTAATTTATTCTGTATCAGCAAGATGAAGGCTTCTCTCCACAAACACGCTTCCAATTATTTATGTCTTCAAAATAAAAATGCACTCCTTGTTCACAAGGAGAGCGAACGTACCTGAAGAAGCACAGAATATTTTCAGCAAATCTTACTCTGCTTCTGTGTTTTAGAGAACAAATCTTATGAAAATAGCTATCTGATGGGATCTCAGAGATGAGAACAGAAACACTAAAAATCTTGCATTTTTTAATCAGAAAATGGTCTGTTAGGTTCAGCCAACATTTCCCTGTTCTGATGCATGTGTATGCAAACATAAAGCTGATCTGATGCATTTCAGACAGTTGTAATACAACAAATAATTTTTACTTTTGATTATTTTGCTTTGCCCCCTCTCCAAGTGTTTGCTGCGCAGCTTTTAAGCAGCTTCCAAACCCCTTATGTGCTCACTCCAGAAAAGAACAAAACAAAGACAAGGTACCAAGTTAGCTCTTCCACGTGCCTCTAGCGGGGACACTGAAAAACGGCCAAAAGGGCTAAACTTGCCACAAAGCTTAGTTTAATTTGACAATCATCATAAGGCATCCGTGTAAATTAAAAATTCCCACCAGGGTGCCATACATTCTCCCACAAAATAAAACATGATAAAATGGAGGGCTGTGATTCCAAATGATGCTAGTGGTTACTGGTCTTGGCCAGGCTGCCACTGCTGGCAGTGGGGTCTAGGAGACCGATAGTGGCAACTCAGGAAGTGGAAAGTCAGTTTGCACAAATCTCTTTCAACAAATAAACAAATAAAAGGGAAGAAAACATCATTCTCCACCCTCTCTAGGAAAACTAAACAGAACAAAAAAGATTATTCCATTCAAGGCGTATAGGGCAGAGCTTGGAAATCTCAAGCCCAGCAACGCAGGGGGCCCGTTTTGAAACCTAATGAAGCACTAAAGAGGCCTGAGTTTATTATTGCTTTATCCCAGTTCATCCCAGGCTAAGGCTATAGTGAAATCCAAATTAATTTAAAGCCATAAAATGCAGATCCAGCAACAGCACCTAAGTCCCCATCTACACATGGGTGTAAACAGATTTTTTGGTGAAAAAAAATCTCCCAAATTTCCCCTCTCTTGCTGTGCTATATAGATCCTCATAGCAGTGCTAAGGTTTCCCAAAAAGGATGCAACAGATTCTCTCATGTGTCCTTCAGCTGTGCCTGTTCCAAAGGTCTGCCCTTTTATTTAAAATATCGTGGTCATGTATCAGCCCAGAGACCATTACTGGGAGCTCACCAAGAGGCACACAAATGGCCCACGTTTTAAAGAAGGTGGCACGGAGTACATCACTTGTACTGTGCAATTCCCCCGGGCAGCACCAGTAACCCAAACTCGGCCCGTAGCACTTGTGAGGCCAGATGGCACAGGCAGGAGAATCTCTCCATGCCCTGGGCCTGGCTCGTGATCAGGAGCTGGGCAAGGGAATTGGCATCTTCCACGTCCATGAGTCACAGAACAGACTCAGGGAAAGTGGGGCTTAAAAGTTTCACATCAAGAAAGAGGGTGCTTCCCTCAGACTATCATATGACTAAGAGGACTGAGCAACAGTTATTCAGGCAATTGTTATTCAAGGCAATAAAATTTTAGCATGGATATCTCCATGGTTGACTTCCAGGCCCAGCACATGCTAAGGCTCTTATAAAAATTAAACAAAAGGTCCTGTTAATTCTTCCAAAAGGACAGAATGGAAAATCCACAGTGCATCTGAAGAACGCACATGCTACAAATCCTTAGACGCCAACAAAGGTTGCAGCTAGACTTGTCAAAACAGTTAAAAAGATTTAGGCATTCAGTCATTACCAGACTTGATGGCATTTGGGCACCTAATTTTTAAACTTTTTCTGAAAATTTGAGCTTAAATGTTTCATTATTGCTTGTCACAATGAGTGCAAATGAGGGTAGAGTTAATTATGAAGGATTTCAAATCCTTTATAAGATTTCCCTGCTCTTCATATATATATGAATATATATATACACACATCTATATATTCATGTATATAGATATGTATATACATAAAACATTATTATTTATTCATCTGGGGAAAAAACCCAGGCATTATTTAAAATTAGTTACTCAATTATTTAAGCATTAGTCCCCTACCTCCCAAATCACAACACTTCTGTCACAGTAAGGAGCATAACATGAAAACATTTTCCTGCCACTTAAAATTCCTGAGTCGCTCCTTTGCAGAACCCTGCCCCAAATATCAGGATAATGGCAGATACATATACACTCCCCAGCAACACAGACACAGCAAGCAGGATGTGCCTCAGTGGCCTCAAACAAAGGAAACTCAGAGAAATCATCCAGAAGAGCCTCAGGAATGAGAACTATCAATTTTCCCTGCAGAAACAACTGCCCCGGAGTCCCTGCTCTGTATAAACTGAATCAAAATACCCATCCCACAGCTGAAGGAGATCTCTGAAGCCTGGCAGTGTCACATGCTGTGTACTTGAAGGCACATTTGTTTTGTGTTTTGGGAAAAGAAATCCAGTTACACCAATACACCGCAGCTGCAGGGCTGAGGGAAAGATGTGACACACTGTATCCTTCCTGTGTTCCTGTCCCCATTTTCAAGCTTCATGGCTGGCATGAGCTGGTGATCTAAGCAGACACATTAACATCCCTGAGTGAAATGGCACCATTAGTGGCCTCTGAGACTTTGTCCTCAAGCACCATTGCTGGTGTGTCTGTAGTGACTGCTGTAGTGTCTATGGCAGGAAGTGGATTCAAGCCCTGGGATAAGATCTGCTGGATGGTTTTCCGCAAATTGGGGTGCAGCTGGTTTTGGGTCTGGTAAAAAATTTCTAAGGCAAAAGACTTCAGGGTGCCAGTGCAAAGGTCCTCATAAAGTGGAATTGTGTACATCCGAGACATCTGCAAAAAAGGAAAACTGGATAATACCACTTCAGTGAAAGGCAAGAGATTCAGCCATTCTACAACTACTCAGACAGCCTTAAATAACTTCAGGTTGGAGACTAATGTCACCTTTCTCACAATGTGGACAAGTCTGTTCTAAATAAATTTAATACAATGATTTTTACAAATGATAATAAAAAGCACTTGTTCTCTAAGACTGAGCTATTTCCACAAATAACAAGTGCTAAAAAGCCCAGGGAGAACAAGCCACAGCAAATGCCTGCATTAACCTTTTGCTCCTGCACAACAAAACAACTATTGAATTTGATGAGCCCTCGCCTTGCCTGACGTGTAAATATTCACAGAAAAAAAAAAAATCACGTGATTCAGTACTGTGAAAAATTCCGCTCTAGAAATCCAGGGCTGCTACAAAGCAACACAAAAAAATAGGCACTGGGCAGAGCTGGGACGAGGGTATTGAGTTAGGCTAGAAAAGCAGAGATTAATGGTAGGCAATTCAAATGACATCTGCCCATTCCTCCCCACCCGCTAGCAGGTGAGCCACGCTCGGTCCTCTCGCAACACACCTGGTCTACACTTGGCCAGGAAGCAGAAGTTCCAAGGTCTTTCACGTCGCATGTCTCATGCACATGTCTCATGCACTGAGAGGTGCAGTGATTTTAATCCAGCAGTTAGTACCTGGTTTTCCAAGAAGCGACGGACTTTGTAAAGGTCTGGATAATAGTCATTTCGGACTACAATCTGCAGCCAGCGGATACGGATCTCTGCATTCATGGAGTCCAGCTGAGAGGAGTAGCATTCCGAAAGCTTTTTTATCACCGCTGAAGAGAGCAGATACATAGAGAACACATTACTGCGACATATTTTGTCATGTTTGAGAGTTATTAGACAATGAATGAATGATAAAGCAACTTGGGGTGGTGTTTTTTTTTTTTGTGATAGTTGAAGAAAATAAAGAATTCGAGTCTTTAACCCAGAAATACTTTTCTACCACTCTGATAAATACCTACCGTGTGGCAGTGGTGACCCATCCAGCAATCTGTCCAAGAAGAGCACAGTTTGAAATGTCCTCCACTTAGTGAGGTCAGCACTGCTGGCAGCAGCAGCAGAATCCAGCGGCTCGGTGGTCCAGAGTTTGAAGAGATTCTCCACTGGTCTGGTCAGACTGGATCCCTGAGATAAATCTGGCTCAGCTAAAGGAGGTCCTGTAGCATTGAGCCAACGTTCAAACTCCAGGCCTGGAATAAGGAGCACCAAAATGTGTCAAGCAGCAGTCTCCACAGATGGCTGGGCAGTCTCAGGGTTCAGAACTGCTTCTAGCACAGTTTTATAGAGAGATTCTAATGATATCAAAACAGATCAACCTATAGTTACAGTGTCACACCAGAAGCAGAATTCTGAGCCAGTCCCAATCATTCTTGGCAGATTCATCAGGGTAGTCTATACACCTGGGGAAGTGCCAGCAAAACCTCTGCCAAATTTAACCATGACATTATCTAGTTCTTGCAGATAAGTTATTGATAGTGATAAGTTCTTGAGAAACAAGTCTGCAGTTCAAAAAAAAAAAAAGAGAAAATTTGCTTCATAATAAAAGGAGGTGAAAGGGCTGATTAAATCCCATCTACTCCAAACAGCAAAAATATAAGCAATTTTTAGATTCATTTATATCACCTGGAACTAAAAACTTTCTTGATGAGTGACAGAACCAGAGCCTGTTTTCCAACAGAGCTGTCCCTCCTTAACTATCTATGAGGGAGTCCTCAGTGATTTCCTACCCTTCAAAACCCTTCTAGTTTCACACCATCCCCCCTAAACTCCTCTCCTGCATCCCCTGAACGGCAGCCAAGCAGAATTAGCACAGACTGTGGTTCTCTCATTAGCCAACTGGCAGGCCAAAGAAAACACAGCAGTGCTGAGCCACGCTGCAGCCTTCGCCACAGTAGGAGCATTAATCCACGTGTCTCTGCAGGCAGCTTCCACAGAGCTTGCAGAAACTTAGCAGAGCTGCATGTCCTCCACTGCCAATTTGATTTAAACTGACCAAATGGGTTTGATGCCAATTTGCAAGGGCAGACACATGGTGTAATCACAGCAGTCTCGCTTCTTTAAGAAAAGAGGCTAATAATCATCTAGTAGCCTACAGACCTTTGCAAATCCACCCACAAACAGAGGTTATAAGGAGAGGACAGCAAGAGAGAAATCATTGTGGAAGAGAGTTTACGTGCATAAAGGATCGTGGGAACTTGACAGTTTTCAAAGCATTTTTCTTGTAATAAAAATGCACTGAATTTTCAGTGCAAGTTCCCATTGTCATCTCCCTTTGTAGTAATGATGATTTCCACTTGAACATGTGTAAATGTCATATACACTGACCACTCTGCAGAGTGGAAGACAATCAGAACATTAACCAAGGGATACTCAGATGATGAAACTGATTTTAACGTAAATATCTGGCTTCTGACAAAGGGTTTTGTTTGCTTCAGACTTAGCATTTGCTCACACGTTCTAAGCCAAGAACTTAATTTATTGTCTAGAGTTTCTACAGTTTCAGCAGTTAGCTAGGAAGTTTCCTCTCTACCTGCTTTGCTCTCAACACATTGCTCTTTCAGCTCTGGAAAATAATTCAGGAAGGAATCCAGAAGATCTTGAGCCACAACACTGGTAAATTTGTATTTCTCAATGTAGGCCTGAAAAAGCATAGGTGACAAAGTATGGTTAGAAGAAAGCTTTCAGTTGATGGAGATCCATTGCACGTAATAATAATAATTTAAAAAGGGACAGAAGAATATTAAGAGGCATTTGAAGGGCAGGTGAGAGTTTAAAATCAAGAAAATGTCCCCCCCCCGACTGTAAGATGAGGAAAGAACCATAACAGAAAAAAGCTAAGGTAGCTGCAAAGATACTGAGAGCCGAGTAGAGATTTTTTTTTTCTGATCCAGATCAAGGACACACTAGCATACCTAGGGCAGGAAGAGTTTTATTGCACTTGTGGAAGCCAAGAGCACAACTTGCTACCAGTCACAGAGACTATGGACTAAAGTGATTCTGATGAAACTATGTAGGCAAGAAAGACAGAAGAGGGGATGGATGGAAAAAGGAGAAGAAAAAAATGCATGCAGCAAAAAGCAATGAGTTGTGTCACTTTTCAAAAAGAAATCATTAGGTGACAATTTTCAAAAGATTTTTGCAAATGTGCTCCAAGATAAGGAAAGTAAGAAATGATGCCTTTTGCAGGGAGTTGGTTTTCCATTCACACTGGCTTAAAAAGCAAATGCTGATAATTTTTAGTATTGAATAAAGTCACATAATTCCAGTTATAACTAATCCGGGATGAAGCAGATTTTTAATTATTGGAACACAGAAATAGAGAGAAAAAATATTATTTTCTGTGTACTTGGCAACCTCATAAGCTCAGAATCTGAGATGGAAGAAGAGCATGGGTGCATGCACTGAGAGAATCACCCCAGCATGGCAGAGGGGCCACACTATTCTTCCATCTCAGACATCCTTGTATTTTCCTTTAACATTAATCACCATGACATTTAGCCACAGTGACAAAACCCAAAGCCAAATCAATTCAAAATCTCAAGAGAGCACATTTTAGGTGTTGTAGGTACATATTCATACTAACTCTTAGGAAGGAGTCAAAGTGCCTTGGGTCTCCACAGAGCTGAGACAGGTAGTAAACAAAGCAGTAGCCTTTCTCATAGGTGAAGAGGTTCATTAGATTACTAGGATTTACACCTGAAAGGAGAAAGCGACAGCATTACAAAACACTTAAATGAGGACACTAGTTTCTAACCCTTCTACATGTGTCAACTATGAGCTAAAGGGTTCATAGTTGAGGTACAGTGACTTAAAAGCAAAACAAGTCTGTTACCAGTACATTTAATTTACTACTCAGTGTCATCTGAGAAGCAGTCCAAGCATACAACTGAAAAAAGTCAATGTCTGTAGGATAAATATTAATTCCCTTGTTCCCTAGTGGAACGAGCCACTTCAAATTCCTGGTATAGTTTTAGTGTCTCCTCATTTTAAAACAAAACCTCTTTTTTCAGACCCAAACTTGAAAACATCTGATAAACTACTACAGAAGTTTTTCACCCTTTGTTTCTGCCCAAGGAGTCTGCACATGCTATTTTAAATAGAACATTCATATAGATGAGTTAGCAAAATTTGAGGAAAATTTCACCCTAACTTCAGAAGCTGAAAATCAGAACATTCAGCTCATTGAAAGCAAGTTCCTTTATTTACCTATAGACTGTTTTACAAGCTAATTTCTTTTACAAATGGTATGTAAAAATTAGCCTTTTTTGGTCCATATCCCACACCGGTTTGGTCCATATTCCAGCATCTGTATATGGTGTATATAGAAATTCTATGTACAGTAGCTCCAGTAATACCTGGCTCCAGTTTAACCTGAAGCTTGCTGACAGGGTTGTCTTCTCCAAGGAGCTTCATCTGTCTGTGGAGAGCATCAAGGCGGAATGCAGTCTCCAAGCACGTGAAGGCAGCTCCTATCCCAGAAGGAAACAGGTTAGTTCTGGAAAAATGACTCCTGAATTACCACATGTACAAAATATTGACTACTGAAAAAAGTGAAAAACAATAGCAAGAAAGAATCACAAATCTAATGCCAAGGAAACTGACTGTAAAAATTCCTTGTTAGGGATACTATGAGAATGTTACCTCTTGGGTGCAAACAGAAAGGATTTAGGCTTAGCAAGTCTATTAAAGATCCTTCAGATATTTCTGAAGCTTTCACTAGCATCTTGGCCATATTGAATCATGTATTTTTCATTATCCACTCATCAGGATTTCATTAGTAGTTGCAGCTGAGCTGGCTACTCTTCCTCTAAGCGCTCTATAGCATGGTCCATGCTGCTGAAAGTGTTTCTACTCTCAAGTCAAAACTAGCTGTACTACACTGGAAAGTCAAGAGACCTCTTGCAGATGTAGAAAAGTTTGGGAAATGGATTAAGTTTTAGAAAATGCCTAACATCCAGGACCATTAACACAGCTTTAGATTAAGTTTTAGAAAATGCATCCAGGACCATTAACAGGACCATTAACAGGACCATTAACATCCAGGACCATTAACACAGCTTTCTTTGCTAAGTCTTAAACTTCACTGATAGTGCTAGTTACATAGGTATGATCTCAGAGTCTCACTGAACACAGAAGAAGTTGAAAAAAGAATCGGAATGAAGAACCAGGATATGTCTGTAAGATGGAAGAATCTCTATGGAGAAGAAAGGGGCAGATCTGCCTCTTGGGAGAAAGCAAGAGCCAAGACTTTAGGGCAATTACTTCAAGCTAGAAATAGGGAGGAGGATTAGGCAGGATCCAGAGCTATGGTGGTCACTACACTCCTATTTCTGTAAACAATGCCATTGTACAGATGCCTTTCTAAATAGCAGCAGAAGACACTCAAGAAATGACTTCAGAAAGGGTAAGATTTAGATTTGGAAATAAAACAGATTGCAGAAAAAAAGAGTTACATAAAGAATGACACAGGAAGTAACAGTTCTCAGCTTCCTGAACAATTGCTTTTTCAAACAACCAGTTTCAAATTTCAAGAGAACAGGCCCAAATCAGCAATGATCATATCCTATGCCAGACAGAAGCTAAGATGGGATAGATGATGCGAGAATATGCGCCCAAAGATATTTTTTGACCTACTCATATCATTGTCATGTGTAACATAACATGACTTAATAGAAGAGAGTCCTAAACATTGGGAATTACTCAACATACAACATCTTTCAAAGACTATACTTTCTAATGCTATGTAATACTTTCTAATTCTATGTAAATACTCATAGCAATTTGTTCCCTACAAGTTCAGTATCATTATATCTCATCTCCAAAAACAATATACATGAATAAACAAAAACATCCTTCTAAAAAACCAAGATTTTCAGGAAGATGAAATAAAATAAGATCATTTAAGAAAACATGTAGCAATACATATGGCACAGACTTCTAGGAAAAAAGTCAGTATCGAGTAGCAAAATGTACATTCCTATTAATCACTTCAAGAAAAGTCCCATTAAACTGAAAGGCAATAAGAATGATTTATATATTCTAAAGACACTACCACCCAGTGACCTGTAAATTCACTGATATAAGGTGTAAAAGTTTGGGTTCTACAAAAGAGTTAGCTAGGCAGGCATGTACATTTTATTTGATATCATCATTCTTTCCAACAGCAGCTAACCACTAGCTAACCATTATTAGAAAGATACTTGTTCAGAGGATAGTTATTTCACAATGTAACTATAATAAGATTTCTTACGTCTATCTCTGAAGCATCCCCTACTCACCTTGGTCTGACAGATGAACCCCTGCCAGGTGTCTGTAATTCCAAAACTGCTGCAAAGCTTCTTATAATATCATACACATTTCAAATAAACCCTCTATTACATATCAAGTGCTGAATCCACCCAAAGCCAAACTTCATATCCTATGTATCCAAAATGATCAGTGCAAAGTCTAGGGCCATGCATATTCCAGAACAACAAAGCAAAGCAGCTTCATACAGACTCTTCCAGCTCCCAAGGCAAGTATTTGATCCAATCAACTCTCAGTTATGATTAGACACATCATAAGGAAAACACTTCTGCAGCTATACCATAGGTCTCGGTGGTGATCCGGCGCTGGGCATACGTGGCTAGCCCCTCACTCAGCCACATCTCTTCCCAAGTAGCATTGGTGACCGCATTTCCAAACCAGCTGTGCGCAACTTCATGAATGACATCAATTATTAGAAATTCATCGCTCTCCAGAATGGAAGAGATTATGAAGGTCAGGCATGGGTTTTCCATGGCAACAATAGGGAAGGATGGAGGAAGAAAAACAATGTCATATCTAAAATATGAGAGAGAGAGAGAGAGAAAGAGAGAGAGAGAGGGAGGGAGAGAGACAGAGAGAAAAAGAGGAAGAGAGGAGATAGGTAAATTACAGCTATTTCAAAAGACATGCACAGAAACATTTCTTATCGTGAGGGAAAGCTCTTCTGACAGTCTTTGTGAGTCCAGAATTAAACCTTCTAGGCCAATGGGCCTAATTCTTCTGGTCAGTGGATCACAGATTTTATTTTGATAGCCAAGGAACTGCACAGCTTTCGACATAAGATTAGACATTCTTTTCATGTGCAGCAGGTCCAACAGTCACCAGAAGCATCAGGCTCCCTTCATAGAGGCAAACTGATCAAAATTTGTGTGTCCAATAGCCAGAACTACTAAGTTTACTCTACATGTATTGCTCACATACATACACAGATTCTTGTCCCATCCCTGGAGGCTCCCAGCAAAAAGAGAAGCCGGGAGGCTGTTGAGTGGTTGAACTGTCCCAGGAGAACACCACCCACTTCCATGATCCCTTCTGCCAAGGGGAGGGCCAAGACTCCAGAGTTTGTTTCTGACTACTACATTGTCACCCATGAGATGCTGGCTTTCCCGCTATTACCAACATAGGGAGAAAGCACCGTCATTTCTTAGATTGCTTTACTTTGTCCCCAGTACACATCCCTGGGAGACTTAAACTCACCTTCCCCATATATAAGGCCCATAAAGACTCTCTGCAGCGCTCAACCAACGCTCTACCATGCCGGAAAGCTTGCTGATGGCTGTCGGCAGCAGGCAGGGCTCTGCCCACACTCTGCTCCTGTCAGGAAACAAGAAACATCACGTGATACTTCCATAAATCAAATTCTCTCTCAAACAGAATAACCTGTCTTCTTGCCAAACTTCTGTGTATGACAATATTGCTAAGGGGCTTCACCTCAATCATCCTTCTTTAGGCTAACGCTCTGTGGATGCATGGCAAAAGATGATCAATGATTCAAAGATCATTTGATTCACCTGAAGGCAATAAAGCACATAGCTGTAATGACTAAGGTGGACAATAAGATATATCTATGAAAGAGGAATCTCTTTCATCTTACAGTGCAATATTGTAATTTTTTCTTTACATCTAAACAAAGTTTAAGCTCTCCAAAGGTTCACAGCTCCTGGTCCTGTCTGTTCCTTTACCAATGACTCAAAGTATCCCAAATGGCCCCACAGCAACCCACAGAGACCTGAAAAGCAGAATCAACTGGCTGTAAATCTTACCTTGGGCCTATGTCTGCATGTATAAGATCTCCTGCCACCAGGGCCACTAGGTAGGCAGGAACTGGATATTCCATGTAAAACTGGTATACACCTTCCTCTTCTAAGTAGGTACTTTGAGTAGCACTCATCAACACCTGGATGCCTGCTGGAGCCTGAAGAAACAAAAATCATACACACCAACTCACCAGACGATCACAGCTGAGGTGCGATACCATCGACCTCTCTTTTTTAATGTAAATCCTTTTAGGAATGGATTAACAAAAATCATTTCAATAATATATAAAACATAAGGCTTCTGTGGTTTTTGTACCACAAACTATCCCCCATGAAAATGGACCAGCCAAATATACTACTGCTCAATTGTGTGGGAACTCATAACATTATTTTATCTACCCAAAATACAACATTATTTGATGTTGCTTTCATAAACATGTTTTTTGTTCTCTCAAGAATTGTTTAAATATATAATTTAAACAATTATTTAAAATTTGAGTATTGTCATCAGTAACCACTACTGAAAGTGACCAACCGAATTCTCTCTCTTTCATATTATCTATTTCAGGGTTATTCTTTCAGTGTGGGGTTCTGAGAATGCAAGACCCAAGTGTAATAGGCAATACAGTCACTTTTATGACACTACTCTGCTTTTGTCTGGAGAACCAGACTATGAAATCTAAAAATCCCGTAATTTATATTGTATTAGTTATGGTATATAGTTATATTTTATATAATATATACATACACAACATGCTTCCATAAAGTAAGGGCAGTAAAGCGCCTGATTAACCACTTATATCACTTCACCTACCTTAACAGTAGCTGAGTAGGTGCATTTCACTGCTGGTGTGTCGAAGCAGGGGAAGAAGGAGCGGTTACACACCGAGTGGCCCTGCGTGAAGACGAACGGCTTGGCATTGCCGTACGTCAGCTCTGGATCCAGCCACCAAATCTGTTGGCACAGAGGTGAGGGAAAGGCACAAAATGAAAAGGGATGCACTGAAATCAAGGGGGCTGTTAGGGAGGACGGATTCTCCATCTGCTTCGCTAACCATTAGTTCCTCACATACATACGTAGCACAGGGCACTTTTTCACTTCTGAGAAGCCACCTTCCTGCTCCTGCTTCTCCACCGTGATGCTCAGGGTGGTTTTGCACTGTCTGAACACTGGGTGATGCTGCACAACACAGCATCTTCCAGGCCCCTATTTCCATTATATTGATTTGCTTGATTAACAAGAGCTCCCTAAGAGCTCTTAATAAAAGCTCCCTTCTGAGACTGAGTACCCTGAATAGCTCCATGTCATTATTCAACATGAACGGGAATACGGGGGTAAGGTAGTACAAGCTGAAAAACAAAAAAGAGGCCGAACAGCGTACACAACATTATCTGTGACCCTGAGAGTGCCCTTCTGGCTGAAGCACCGAATATTTTGCCACTATGCAAAAGAGGCAGCATATGCAAGAAACATCTGGTCAGGGACACTGGAAGCCTCTTTCTAAAGAAGGAATAAGGAGATGGTGGGTGGTCACACACACAAAAAAATAAAAAAAAAGGCAAACAAACCCACACACTGAGCTTGTCTCTATTTTTGGTATCAAACAGCAAATAAATAATCATTTGGAACTTCAGCAAATCATTAGAAGAGATTAAGAATAATACGAAGTGCAGCTTTTTTTGTGTATTTTTCTATTTCAAATGTGGTATTTGTGCTTTTACTCACTCCCTGCCCCCAGCTTTGAAGGGCAGGAACAATTGTAAATAAGGATTTTCTTATAATCCTGCAACTCTGGAGATGAACTTCTATAGAAAATATCAACTATTATGAAGCTTCCCATAAAGCTGGAACCGCTAGAAATCCTTGGAACAGTCAAGCAGAAGGAATAAAGCTGTTGAGTCTGCTAAATTCTTAGATCAAAGTAGCCAATAAATCTAAATTTAAGGAACAGCAGTTAGCACAGACACTAGTTCAGTTCTGATTCACAAGAGAAAGCTATGAAATACTTGGAAAGAGAAGCCTGGGTACTCGGCCTCCTCCTGGTTTAATGGCATGGTACTGTTTTGTCTCCTACTATTCACAGTTAACCCCTGCGTGTTCCAAATACCAGAGGCTTCTCTCTCCCCTCCTGTCCTACAAGGTTATTCCAGTCAGGTTATTCTTCCCCTGCCTTTAGATCCTTCTCAGATGCCACCGTGAGCCTCTCCCAAGTCACCTGCTCCAGCAAAAACTTTGGGGATCAGTGAAAGCTTTGGAAAGGAAAGCTACTTTCGTCAGCTTTCCATTCTTTGTATAGAAGCTCACATTTCTGCTGGGAAATGGCTATTTGGGAGTGAGAGGCACCAACATAATTTAAAATGCTTATCTAAAACTCACAGCATCGTTCTCAACTTGGAATTTGTTTTAAAACTACTCTTTCTGTTTCAATGCTGCAGACCAGAAACTGGCCCCTTTCAAAGCATCCCATCTCCTGACAGATGTTACCTCACTTGCATGCGAGAGCAGGGACTGTCACTCTTCAAATCCATGTGCTGTATTTCAGCATGTCACTGGCCAAACCCCGGCATCGCAGCCGACCTCCCACTCCATGGATACCTGTGCTTCATGGCAAGGAGCATTCCCTCTACAGTATGATATTGTGGACATTTGGGGACAGATCTGTCATTAAAATCACCTGCTTGAAACTTAAAGCTTCTCCCCAGAACATACGTTCAAATGAACTACAATTTCTGCATATACTTCTACTAGAAAAACATTTTCTTTGCGGCGAGAGGCCCAACAAAATCTAAAAACAAAAGTAAAAATAGTCTCAGAGCAATATTCTGTACTTGGAATTTGTTTTAAGACAGCCCTTCTTGCTGCAATCCTGCAGGCCAAACACTGCCTCACTCACACCATGAGAGCTGAGGATGCAGAAAATACAATGTGAAAGACCTGTCCCATTACCAACTTTCAGAAACGCACTTCTGACCCGTCTTTTTGGGTTCACAGCACAATTTACGATTTGTTTTCTTGGCCTCGCTGGACAGCCACCTTGAAGAGGTTCTGCTTCCTTTGCTTTCTGAGAGACAGAAAAGGCCAACAAAGAAAACGGAAACAAGATGTCACTAGAACTCAGTTACAGCACTAGAGTAGGAAGGGAAAAGGATTGACAGACAATGTCTTTAAAGCAGGGAGAGATAAAGGGGAAGTTCTCTCTGACCAGCACAGGAAGAAAACATAAGCAGGAAGGCAAAAGGGAACCAAGAAGTTGATTCTTGTTTACATGAAACTCCATAAATTAGAGACAACTTATTTTCAGCCAGTCACCCCTTATCTGACAACTGGCTGAAGTTAAATGAAGCACCAGCCTCAGTCCTATGGGCCAAGAAGGAAAATGTTTTGCAGAGGATGAAGTATTTTTTCCCTGTTCCCTAATGTCTGCTGCTACATTGCGAGCCTCAGTCTCTCTTTCCAGATGCACTTGGAACAATGATGAAAGTTATCCTGAAACAATATAAATAGACCTGCAGTATAAATAGACCAGGCAACACTGCCAGACAGAGGCAGGGCTAGAACTGGGAAAAATGAGTCGAAGCAGGAACTCGGAAAGGAGGACGAGTAGCAGGAGCAGCTCAGGGCGGGTAGAGCAGTATCTGAGGCCATATCATCTACTCAACACCCCAGCCCTGCCTGTGTTCCCTCTAGGAACACATGCTCTTCATTTTCATCTAGTTTTTCACATATAGAGGAGAGCAGCTGTTTCAAATGTTAAAATACCCCACAAGAACTGCTAGGTAACAACTGCCTCTTTTCCCCCTGCTGAAAAACAGGTGGCTTTGGACAGTTCAGGTTTCTTCCTGCCCACATACTGCAAAGCAGCATGTATTTTATAACACACCACCCTAGAACATGATTTTTATTGACTTAGATTATAATCTTTTACGTGAATCTGGCAAACGCAAGAGGCAACTAGCTGAGCTCCTTTCAATCTAAAATCTCTCCTTGTTACTACCTGCATATTACGAACCAAGCTCCTCAGAAGAGAGGCAATGCCACAGCTTCTACTCCAGTGGGAAACAGCTGGTTACAAGTAAACTGCGCATCTGAGATGTAGAAGATGTGACAGAAGAGACAAACTTAGGAGCAAGTCATTCCAGGAGGTCTGAAGAATCAGGACAACCCTAATGGAACAACAGGGAAGCTTCCAGCCCTGCAGAAAGGCTGTCCTTCTTGCTAAACCATACGGATGAGGAAATGCTATCACTTTTCATACCAGAACAGGCCAAGGTTTGCATTTAAGGTTGTCATGGAAAGAAAATAGCATTGGTGTTAATATATCCACTGCCAAATCAGAGGCGTGACACAGTGGGAAAGAGACACATGCATGTTTTTCTCTCCGGGAAAGGAGAAAAGTCTGAGGAAAGAATATACATAGTACTGAGAAGTAAGAGGCAGGGGAGAGGAAGGAGGAGCTGGGCTACTCTCACCAATACACCTGCTCTGAGTTTGCCCTCAGCCCACACCACGACATATCCACAGTGTTTAAGATTTCTGAAGTGAAAAGGTGACGTACAGAGCACGTGGCTTCCTAACAGCATAGGGCACTGGAACGTTCTGTGAAAGGCAGATTTAATCTCTCAGCTGTCTCTCAATGTCCATCAAATACTAAAGATCTTGGCTCCTTTTTCTACATGAGAAATAATGGGCAGTCCAATAACGCAAACCAAGTTTATCAAGGCAGCAGGGTTCCAATTTTAAACAGACTACTCTCTAATCTAGTGATCCTGCTGCCAGTAATATCTTCACTGAACATTAATTTACTGTTTTATAGGTCCCAAAACTGGCCCAAAGAAAGCAAATCCTGCCATAAAAAGATCATATTCAGAGAAAGGCCCAAGAAGAAAGAACTTGCAGAAGAGAAAGGTCTGACACTGTAAACTTGCTTCATTTGTACAGAGAAAAGAGTCTGCGAGGACACGCACTAGGTGTGAATACAAACCAGGCGCCCTTACACACACACACAGGTTGCTCATACCCATTGAAGGGCAACACTAGGCTTAAAAAACAGCAGCACCACAATAGCACCAAAAAGCTTGGGAGCCAAAAGTATAGCTTGAAGTGCTCCAAGAAACATTAAGGGCTAGAACAGGTGCTATTCAAGCACAAATGTTTTGCCTGTGTCTACAATAACATGTGCAAGCTAGAAAACACAGCCCAGTTTATGTCAGTAATGCCTGCCGCTGCCTTGAGGAGCACTTGAAAAGGGCAGCACATGCCCCGACTTTGCAATCATCAATAACCTTTTGACACTAGTCCTTATAGTTTTATTTCAGCTGAAGCAGTAGGTGCTGTTAAAGGCACAACAAAGACTTTGCAAGCCCAGGTGAAGAGTAGCTCACATCTGATCCAGGGAAGCAAGACAAACAAGATGGGGAATGGAAAAAATCCTCAGATACGTAACCTTTGCACTGGATGGCACGCAGGGTCAAGGAGAGAGCGTGCTGAAGCAAGGTGAGACTAAACGAGCACATCAGTGCTCCACACTTCCCAGTAGTTCTCCAATCTCTCAAAGCAAAGCCTCAGTCAGGATTCAGACACATCCGTGATCATTCCTCGATGCAACCAGCAAGATAATTGTCCACAGAGCTGGCAAAACCCAGGAGAAAACCCAGGCCAGGCTGAAATAAAGCCACTTGTTCAACAGGAGAGGAGCACAGCACGGGGTGCTGCCGGAGGCTCAGCCCAGCCAGATCAGAGTCATCCTACGGGGCACAGCTACATCTGACTGCACAGCCCTCCCCATAAACAAAGCGCTCGGAGGGCGAAACAAGCAGGTTTCTCCAGAAAATTGTGCAAGAATAAAGAACAGAATCTTCTGAGCAGCGCAGTCCCTGACAGACAGCTCCAACGTTTCTCCTTAGTGCAGAGAAACTACAGCAAAGCACTGTGCAAGGAAACAGCACAACAAGGAATTCAGAGGTAAAAAGAAAGAATATCCTCACGTAACAAGTGGGTTATAATTAAAAAGGTATCAGAATATCATCTCACTCTTCCTTTTTTTAAAAAGAAGGGGCAGCACTTTAAAAGTCAACTAATTTATAGCAAAAGGAAACCCTTAGTGGAATCACTACTCCAACTCAGCCAGTGTATTAAAACTGTCCAGATAATTCTGAAGATCAAATTACTTTTGTGGATTTCAACACAGTATCAAAGTTAGGCAGAAAAAGATGTGGCAAGCTCATGCTATTCAGCAGTCTCCTTTGTTTTTTTTTAATAAATTCATGGCCCAGCACATGGAGGCTATATGGTTACTCCTCCTGGTCCTGATATGGTCAATTCTTGTCCTCCTGAAGTACGCTGCAATAGTCAAACCAATGCACAGGTTTGCTGGTTTGGACCAAAGCAACAATGACACCAAACCAGCAGGCTGGGAGTCAGTTCCATGAGGTAAGATAGAGGTTATTAAAGCTGTGCAAGGCTGCAAAAGGAATGATGCTTCCCGAAAGTGATTCAGGAGCCACACAACATTTTAGTGTACTTCCCAACGACGGATAGACCATACAGCAACAGAAGGAGCTGACGTCTTGGTGCTTATTTTTATATTTTTTGATGTCAAAACCTCTTTAAAACTCAAAATCCACCAGATAGTATCTAAAAGGGTCAGGAGTTTTTTCCAAGTATCAGGGATTTAAAGTAAGCAACAGAATTTATAAGATATTTCACAACTGAAACAGGCTACTCAGAGACAAGCAAGCACCTCCCTGGGCCACATCTAGACGGGTGCTTGTGGCCTTCTCTCATTTTTTTTTCCATGGATCATGTGTAGCAATAAGTGGAACCTCCCTATGCTCTTCTAAAAGCTTCTGACTCTTACTCATTAGAATGTAAACCGAGGTGCATAAGGCCTGATTTTGTAATCATCTGGCAAAAAAACACAGGAAAAGTGATTTATTTGCAGATTATGTAACTTGTTCTGAAGAATTCAGACGGGGCAGGAGATTTAAAAATTTCACGTTCGTTGCCAGCCACTACAACATGCTTCAAGCATAGGAAGCCTTAACAGGACCATCCTGATCAGTGACAACTGGCCTGGAGGCAGAAAGGACGGCAGATAAAGACGGGTGACGGCTCAGGCAGCCCTGGCATCACTGCCGAGGAAGACTGGTGGCCACCAGGGCCGCTGCGGGCAGTGGACGAGCCCCATGGAGTGGGAACGGCCACGGGAAGAGGACAGGGGTGACTTCACCATGAGCTTGGCTGTCCAGGGAGAAGACAGGGGAGAGGAGAGGGTGTGAAAGCAGAAACTCGATGGTGAAATATTTAGCGTGGCCTTTGCTGTGGTGCGCACCCAGAAAGCCGGTGAACGCGGCCGGGCGGGTGACACACGAGGGTGTCCTGAGGCGTCGTGGCCTGCGTGGCCTCCCTGCTCCCGACACCCGCGGTGGCCCCGTCCCCTCGGCGGAGCCCCCTGCCCCCC
>NW_010589483.1:48822-59022 GCF_000705375.1 Tinamus guttatus
GTGCATGTGCGCACCCAGTGCTGCACCCAGTGTGTGTGCGCACCCACTGCATGTGCAGCCACTGCCGTACCCGCTGTGCGCAGACCCAGTGGGCTACCCAGTGCATGCACCCACTGCTGTACCCGGTGTGTGCACACCCAGTGTGTGCACCCAGCACTGCACTCGCTGCATGCACAGCCCCTGCTGCACCCACTGCGTACACACCCAGGCCAGGTGTGCTGCCAGCACACCCAGTGCTACAGCGGCTGTGCGCACACCCAGGCCTGGTGCGCACCCTGCGCACACCGTGCTGCAGCCTGCCTGCCCCGTGCACACGTACCTAGGGGTGGCTGCGGTTCTTGTGCATCTTGTGCATCCCCTCCCACTCTCTGCAGTCACATCCAGCCAGGGCATTGCCCTGCGCACACGCCTCTGCCACAGGCACACGTGGGGCTCGGCGCCCTCCACCTGGAGCAGGGCTGGCATCAGCTCAGACATGCACCTCAGCACAGCCCTACAGACCCCACACACACACATTCCCCTCCTGGCACACACACATCCACACCAACACCTCTGTGTACCCCCATCACCCACAAGTGCTGCTCTGTTCCCAGCCCCACTGGGGCACCACCACACAGCCCTCTCTGTGCCCTCCGTGCAGCCCTCACACACAATGCCCCAGCCCCAGGCTCTCCCTTCTCCTCCTGCCCTCATGCTCTGCTCAGCTGCCTCACACCCAGCTGGGAATCCTCCCTAGAGGCAGCACCTCCATCCCCCCTTCCTGACACCCTCCCACTGCTGCACCGTGTGTGTGTGTGTGTGTGTGTGTGTGTGTGTGTGCGCGCACACCCACTGCATGCACAGCCACTGCTGCACCCACTGGGGTACCCACACACACATACACCGGGTATCGCACTGGATGCACACACACACACCGGGTGCAGCTTGGCTCAGAGGTACCGCACTTCTCCCAACCCTCCTCCTCTCCTCTTACAGGGAATCAGATTCATCCCCGGCTGCCTTCCCAGATCGGAAAATACAGAAACCGCAACACTACTAGCTTCGTACGGCTGCCTGTTTCGCTGGGTTGTAACACAAGGTGACAGTAATCTGGAAGGAAGGGGGTTTGCGGGAACTACGTGTGACGCAGCCCCAGGACGGCGGACAGGAGATCACAACACCCTGCGCTGGTGCTTCTGTCAGGCAGCCATTCAGTGCAGCGCTCAGCCCTGCTTCGGGCATGTGGCGAGTGGCCGAGGCAGAGCCTTGGGGTGACACAGGAACAACAACGTGTTGGTTGCGGGTTTATTGAACCTGCAGCAATACATTCAAAAAGCTTCTCGAGCGTAGTGCCTGCGACAGCAGCATCTGCAGCATTTTCCAGTTGAGTTTCCACTAGTATCATCAAGCTCAAGGTGGAAACTGTAGCACCAGGACAAGGCAGCTCCTGACTCCAGCTGAACCCAAAGGCAAAACAAGGACTAAACTGTATTAACTTAAACCAACCTGAAGCTGGGACTTTGTGTGATTGCTTGTAGGAGAACCTGTGCTGCGGTTGCACTAAAAAATGACCTGGTACAAGGAAATTTCATTCATGGTGATACAGCTGATAATGGTTTTGTAATCATCCTGCATCATCTCACTCTGCTCTTTTGAAGCATCTTCAAGAAGTAATTTGGTCTCCTCATTCCATCCCCTTCTACCCAGTAAGAATTTTCTATTCTACCATCTTTTCTTCCACATCCTCCTGTTATAAATCCAGGTCTTTCCCTTTCTCCTTCCCTCCCAATACCCGTTCCTCAGATCGCAGTTGTATCCATTCACTCTCTGAAATAGCTGCACTTGTCCCAGCTATTGCTCCCAGCCAGGCAGCAAACCACTCGCCCTCCCTGTGGGCTTCATCCGGGGATAATGTGCAGAACCCTGGGCCCTTTGGACCTCGCCCTGTGGATCTTCACCACAGGAAAAGGTGAAGTCCCTCAGGTGTTCGAATCAGCACAACTTCAAGGTTCAACTTTGGATTTACTGTGCATTTAGATCAGCAAAATTACCTAGTGTAGTTAATTTTAGAAGAATCCTACTGGCATTTTGACTGAAGTCCCAAGCAAGTACAATGTTTCCACTCATGAAATAAATGAGTGGAGCAGGAATACAGTCTTTTTAAATAAAGAACTTCTAAGCTTATGGCAACAAATCAGGATCAGTTGCACTCACTGCAAGTGAGCAGAATAAGCAAAACCGATGCAACTAAATTCCCCAGGGCAGGAGCAGTACCGCATATATCCCTCTCAAGCTGCACGTCCGCTGGTCTTGGTCTGTGTCTTTTGCTGCATACTCAGAATGATGCTATTTTGGGCAGGATCTCATCAAGGAAATGCCCTGACCTGATCCTACAGTATCATTCTGTGCCTTGCAGGATAAAATCTTCTACTGGGCACCATGCGATAAATCCTAAAGCAGGATCCGATTCCTGATAGTTCCCATAATCATCACCCCTTTGTAGAATACTTCAAAGATAAACATATTTCAGTCTCATTGTAAATATTGGTTTCTTACTTCCACTTCAATCGCAGGGCCCTGGGCCAGGCCTCAGTTTACTCCCAAGACTCAGGACAAAAAGTCAGTAAAAAAATAACCGCCACCTTGTGAGAAACGATACTTCTGTACCATCCATGTGAGGGAAGTGCTAAAGCAGGTTAGAGATCACACCATACAGAACGTTTTCCTCTGGCAAGCTATCTCCTTACAGCCAAAGCAACAGTGCTGAGGCTGAAGTTTATGAAATGGTTGAGCTAATCCATGCTGCCCACAGGGGACCATTTGCTTGCTTCATCTCCAGCACTCGTTTGACATCATCTTGAGCCATTTCAGCTTGCTGAACCAGGAGAAAACCGTTCCCTTTCTTGGGGAGAGTGCAACCGGGAAGCAGCAATTTGGCGCACTGAATCCCGAGCAGAGTTTCATGTCACGGCTATGCCAGTGTTAGAGCTAGCACCTACTGGACAGAGTAGCCCCACTTCTGCCCTCCAGATGTGCTTTTCCTGTCCCCTTCTTTGTGCAGCATTCCTGCCACCCTCTAACCACAGCAGCACTTGAGCAATAACATTTTATCCCCTTTCTTTTTCTAGGGAAGTTTATTGAAGTTTATGACCTCAGTTCTGCAGAGCCCAAAACAATCTCGTCCTTGGCACAGCTGCTGATGACAACTGAACTTTTTAACTTCAGACCAAGGCAAAGACACCTCACGTTCTCCTCCTCTGCTTGGGGTATTCAGTCTTTAGGGAAGAAGCAGGACTCCATCTCTTTGGCTATCACCCCTGCTCCCTCAGGCCTTCTCCCACCTCATCACTCATCTTCCATCTTTATTGTCCTCGAGTTCTTATTCAAACAGCAAGTTTCCTATAGCTGGGTATTCTTTGCAGACAGACTATTACTTGTCCCTTTCCTATCTGCAATACACAGTCATTCTGCTCCTTGAATTGAGCAACATTGACAAGAACTGTGGCCGGTCCCTTGTGTGTGGTCCCTGACACACACAATAAATTTGGTGCCAGGTCCACAAGCAAGATAAGATTTATGCTGGTTAGTTCTTCCTTGGCACAAGGTGAACAAAAGATAACTACAAACAAGCGATGCTTCATGAGCTGCTATCTTCAAGCCACAGCCCCAGCTCTGTTAACGTCTTCATGTGCCTGGGGTATTAGTAGGTACAAAAGGTTCTTTCTCCTCAGTATCTCCCATATTACACTTGTTTCTGTGAGTTTTCAGAAGTGTCGTATACATACATATACATACATTACATGAAGAGTAACTCCCTAAAAAAAGAAAGTGGAAAAACCTGGGCCTAAAGAGGACCTTCTTCACTCCATCTGACCGTCCTCTTGCTACTTGGCTTGAGTTCCTGCACTGTGAACTGTTACTGCATGTTCTACCAAACACTTAAGCACACATATATTGCAACTCACCCTAATTTTGGAGAGCACAGAAATAACCCACAATATTTTAAAAACAATATGTCTACTCTGAAGAAAAAATTAAACTCCGAGTACATAGACAAGGAAAAGACCCAGCCTGCAAAAACTGTCCCCTCCAGGTTCAGAAAGGTGAGAAGTGATTTATGTGCCCAAAATAAACAAGCCAATAAAATTTACAAAACCCAAAATAGTTTTATTTACCTTTCAGATTTTTGCCTCGACGAGACATTTTGCAAACATGCTAAGGCTACAAAATGTCCAAGTTGACAAAGACATGCAACGCTGACCATTCAATAAGTCACAGCTATTATAGTAGTGACCGGGCCCCCCTGGGCCACAGGTCCCACGGAACAGGGATGGTGAACAGTGATTCATGGCAATGGACTACACAGGACCCAGTACCCTGAGGTAGGTCTCTTTACAGTAAGAAAACAATGTCCTACACCAGTGTTACATCCTGATCAGTAAGAACCTGTTTAAGGTTCCCGAAGACTTGGGATGGGGACTGTTTCCTTAACAAGTGTGCAATAAAGAAACAGGAAATATTGATGCAATTTAACCTTAGTATAAGTGAGCAGAAAAACAGGTTAGTGTCACCCATGCCAATGAAAGCCAACCTAAACCTCTGAGGAGCATTAGCAGATTTAAGATAAGGAGGCAGTCAGCTGGAGCAACTCTGGAAAGCCTTTCCTGCTAGCATACAGGGTAGGATTTGACTTTATAATTAATTTGTTATAGATCATTCCATGAGCATTTAGATTCTGGCCGCATGTCAGATCAGCAAAGCAGGAAGCGCTTGCTCTGGTATTAAAGGGTTATCTTGTATTAAAACAAACCCTGCTGATACAGTAAGAAATACTGTATCAGGACACTGAGAAAATGAGGCCTTAACATGACCCAAAAGTGGTTCTCTCCCCCAAATCACTGAAGAGATCACCAAAACCCTGCTTTGGGAAAGCATCATGGGCGGCGGCAGCTGCTGCCAAGGTGAACATTAGCAATGCTCCAGCTAGCTTTGATAAATTACAATGCAATAGAGTTACACCACAGAGCTCTTCTCCTCTGCGCTAGACAACAATGATGGGACAATAAAAGACACTATTGCAAAGCTTCACTTCCACTCAGACACACAGAAAATCTGGCACTAGGAAAAGACCAACTGTAAGAGACAAAATAGTGTCTGATACAGTTTGATAACAAAGCCAGACCTCTGGTACCGTAAACTGTACAAAAATGATAGAAAAGAATATGCACTGTTATTAATACAGTGCTTATTTTAATATAAAATAAACAGCTTACATTTCCACTGTAAATATAGGCTATATACAGAATTATGTATAGATATAGCTACACGTATAAAGCTTCATTATAGGCCTCTGATACATTTATAACTATGGCTCCCTGAGCCATTTGTAGAGTGCATTTAATAACAAAAAAAATTAGTAATATGATTATGGAATAAATACAGTAATAAAACCATGAAGAATTCTTCTAACAGGGTTTTAAAAACTCTCTGGCTTTGACACACTGTGCTAAAAATTAAAACATGAAAAGGCAATAATCTGCTTGGAGGAGAAAGAGTAAGAAGAGCTGGCCTGCCACAGGCAGGGAGTGGAGCCCTCCAAAATAAAAGTGACTTTGCCCTGAATTTTAGCCCTTGACAGCAACCTTGTTCTCCGCAGCAGCAAACATAGCGTAGAAGCGCGAGTTCTCGTTGGCCAGCAGGGCGGATGGCGTGTCGAATTCCACAACCTAAAAGCAAACAAGACAGGTAAAGTTCATTAGTAAAACCCAGCAGAAAGTGGGTTCCCATCTTTGAACTTATGACATTGCAGTAGAGAAGCCAAAATATAGTGGGTAGTATCCTAAGCATGTTTAGAGTCCAGCTTCAAACTGTAATAGACTTTTGTCCTGGAGAGCTATGCTGTTTTGGGGGAACAAGCAATCTGCTTTGGTTGTCTTGTAATTTTATTAGCATACCAAGAATTTTTCTAATTTAAAATAAATATGTTCTACTTAAATAGCACTGTGTCAATCTACAAATACACATGGGGATAATTAAGAGAAGTTACACTCCCTCATTAGTAAATAATTCAATTCCTTGGAAAAATGAAGATGGCTCCTGACTGGCTCCCAGCATCAACTACAACATGAAAAAGGATTGATGTTCCTAGTTTCCTATTAATTTAGGATGCACGCATAAATTTGTGTCTCCTCATTACAGCCTGGTAAATCACTGCATGCCTGTAGAATACAAACAGCAATAAGCAATCAAGAAAGCTCAGGCCATAATTGCCAAGAATGAGGGACATCCAGAACACTGAGACTGTTTAAAAAAAAAAAATGCTTCCTGTGACAAAGTCTTGCTTAGATGAGATATCAGGCAGTAAAAGTGTGTGTTTATGCATACGCACTGTACCTGGGATGCTTCAAACTAGATCAGAAAAACACTGGGACTACCCAGGAGGAAACAGCCCTCAGTGCCTCTGGCAAACAGACTGAGGCAGATGCTACGGTCTTTTCCCTCTCTGCCCCAAGAGGCTTGCCAAATTTCTTACACTTAACTGTTTAAAGGCCCCACATGGAAGCCTGAAAAGGGGGAGATGTACCTCTCATATGCCTGTTTGATAGACATACTTCACAAAAATAACTGGAAGAAATAAAATAAATAAATCACTCGGCCATAGCAGAGATGCTTACATTAATGTACCCACTGGGTCTTTAAAACTGTTTAAATGAGACTGATCCTCAAAAGTACTTTTCTGTAGTGTAAATCAAATTTTGCCCTCCTTGAGCTTGTCATAATGAGATAATCACCGACTTTGATGGAGAAGTATTGCCAAGAGCGGGAATGAACATACTGCATTTTCTACAGCACAATACGGGCTGTTCTTTTAGCTCAGCTTACAATATATGGCACCACCAGAGAGAGCACCAGGAACTGCAGCCACAAGGTTTGTCCACTCACCTGTCCTTGTGTTAGCACCATGATCCGATCGGAGCCCAGCACGGTGTGCAGGCGGTGAGCGATTGTTAGCATAGTACAGTCTGCAAATGCCTCTCTGATGGTTTCCTGGATGAGTAAATCGGTCTCTGTGTCCATAGCAGCTGTAGCTTCATCCAGTATCAAAATCTGAAAGCAACACACAATCCTGTTTGTTACTCCACAGGAGCCCTTTCCCTCCCTGAACATAAAAATATGCAGAGTAGGCAGAATTATCCAAGAGTTGCCATAGCTGGCAACCCTTACACATTCTGCAGTCAAAAAGGCAGTTTTCATAATGCATCCTTTTAGATTTTCCTTATGTAGGATGTAGTTGTCATCCACAAAGTTATCCCCTATGGATCCCCTATGGATGTGCATTTTACAGCCACACACTGCAGCCATAAGGCATGTCTAATCAGGGCCTTCTAACCTTGAAGTCCAGGTTAACTTTCCTCTCCATCTCAGATCTACATCGGTTTAGAGGATTGTCTTGATGAAGTTTTAGTGGTGTTGTCGAAGCTATACTAGATTTGTTTCGGGCACCTACTACAGACAGATTAAAACTAACTCCTAATAAGCAGCCTGGCTTGCCCCAAAAGGATATTTTTTATATCCTTCTTTAAATCAGATGCAGAGAAAATCTTGAAATATTATGGGATACATTCTTAAGAGAAAAGAATTGAAAGTCCTGACAAGTTTCAGTCCAACTAAAGGTCCCTTTTCACTGAAGCTATTATCTGACTTCCATTCCTGAACAATAAAGACCTCTCCAACTTCACTGGCACAGAGTGGTCCCAAATTCTGCTTGGAA
Organism: Tinamus guttatus; assembly: GCF_000705375.1. The sequence goes on from NW_010589483.1 coordinate 56,573, forward strand.
ATTGCATTTTAGAGAAACACCAAGCAGAAGGAAAGTGCTTGGCTTACACCTGCAAAAGGTAGAAGAGAAGATTCCCATGGTCATCTGTATCAGGACAAACACTACAGCTAAATCACTAGGCCTGTCTGACACACAATTATGAACACTAACAAGCAATGCATTTCTGACAGCAGGACATTGCAGCACCTGGTAGATGGCTACCAACACCTTCCTACTTCTTCTAAACCCAACACTCTTCTCTTAGCTGTGCTGTTGGTGTGATTCCTCTGATGGAATGAATTCAGCACAGGAAACAGGCTTTGCTCAGTGCTGTTCATCTGATATCACCAGCTACTTCTTCCATCCATACACTCACCTTGCAGCGACGCAGCAGAGCTCTAGCTATGCACAGTAGCTGTCTCTCCCCGACTGAAAAGTTTTCCCCATTTTCCATCACTTCTGATTCAAGTTTCATGTGCAGCTGGGCAACCTGTGTGAAAAGCAGAGGGGAGAAACTTAGAGTATTGCGTGGGTTTGCTGGATCTCCACAGCATGAGACAAATAGTTGCAGGTGTCTGACTACCTACACATCCAGAAAAACATCACTCCTTAGGAGTCCCTGTGATAAAGCAACACCCTGCTGCACTAGATACTAAAGTAAACATCCAAAATACAGTACTTTCTCCAAAAAGTTCACAATTGCATTATTAGAAAATTAAGCATAACCAGTTAGAGAAAAAAAAAAGCACAAATAACTTTATCTGAATGTCCCTGAAAGCAGCTATCAATGGAAAATATATGTTTGAAAGCCAAAACAAACTTGTCTCACAGGACCCATCATACTTACACACTCCTTCATGTGAGTCCTTTCCAAAGCATCCCAGATTTGTTCCTCACTATATTGATTGAAAGGATCTAAGTTTGACCTAGAGGGGAAAGAAGAAAGCATAACCAGAATTTGAACTGCTTCAGCAATGAATAACGGAACTGCAGCGTCTGTGTGCCCATGTGGATAGCTCATATCTAGTCCTCCCCAACAGAATTTCCTTGTCAAGGAAATCAGCTCTCCCAGTACAGTAGGATTAAAGCAGGCAAACAACAGAGAAATGTAATAGCATAGATGCAAAAATATCAAGCAAGCTTAAAGGAAAGGCAAAGGTTCCTTAGAGGAATATCACACCCAGTTCTGCCTTGGGCCAACTAAACCATATACCTGCTTTATTTTTTTGTGTCAAAAATGGAGAAGAGATGCAGACAGCCCTTGAATACCCAGATTCTATGCCCAGACTAACACATCTCACCAGGCAACTATTTGAATTCAGTATGAGCTGATAGCCGTCTTTGTCCTTTGTGTTATTTTATGATCTCACTAACCTCACAGTACCACTGAACAGCACAGGTTCCTGAGGAATTATTGAGAGTTTGCTGCGAAGATCTGCTAAACCAATGTCATTTATTTTCACTCCATCAATTTTAATGCACCCTCCAGACAGTTCAACCAGACGAAAGAGTGCCATTCCAAGAGAAGATTTCCCTAAAAACAAGAGAGAAAAAAAGGTTTTAGTCATAGTAGCCAGCAGAGATGAGACTGCATTTTAAAAGTATTGGGGTAAGAAACATTAGAAGGATTTAAAAATATCATAAAGTCGATGGCAAACAATGCTGGTAAGTAATCCAGATAGGAAAGGGGTTCAGCATTTAGACTTCTAAGCCATATTAATTGCTCATTTAGCAATTCCAATTTGCACCTGGTTTAAACCATCTCACCTTCTAAGTTTTTTTTTTTTGATTCTTTACATTATAGCTTTGTAAGACATCTTAGAGTCACATGCAGCTGACAGCATCTGTATAAACAACTTTCAGAAAGTCAACCAAGGTGTCATAAGCATTCTGTAGATAGTGTTCTGTGCAGATCAACAGCTTTGGATGCTAAGCATAAGCACACTAGCACAATAGAAGAATTTAAACCCTTTTTTTTTTTCTTATTGCTTATGAAGATCCTGTTCACACATATGCACAACAACAGAATCCATTGATAGCAGTGTACTGAACCATTCCTGGGTAGTTAAGAATCAATTCAATCAATTCTTTCAGTTACTCAGAGAGAGAGAGAGAGAGAGAGAAAAAAAACCCTACTATAACTGCCCAGCTCTTAACTCATTCTGTAAAGGCAGTGATTTAGCTGCCAAGCATTTTTCCTCACCTGAGCCCGTCCGTCCCACAATGCCAATCTTTTCCTTTGGTTTGATGGTAAAGGACACTTTCTTCAGCACTAGAGGGAGGTTCTCTCGGTACCGCATCTCTGCATTTTCAAAAACAACTTCACCTTCCTGTGGCCAGTCCAGAGGAGGAGCTTTATTCTTAATTCGAGCCGGAGCTTCCAAGGAAAGAGTCTTTAAAACAGAAACAAAGTCCACTTTCCAGCAAACAAAACACCAGAGAAAAAAATATCATCTGGGGCTTTCAGCAGG
>NW_010589483.1:59032-72540 GCF_000705375.1 Tinamus guttatus
CATGTCAGTGTAATGGCAGTTTACGATTAGCAGTGTGGCTGGATGCTGGCCCAGTGAGTCAGAAGGGATATCCCAATCTCTTACTGGTTTCCTGCGTTACACTCAACACACTGCTATTCCCCTCCTGCTGCTCCCATGACAATGCCAGCCTTCAACAACAATGCTTTTATGTAACCCATTTTGAAATCTCTCTTAACTGTATTATTTATTGGGGCAATTCTTATGAGTTTGTGGAAGTTTCAAAGACTGACTGGCTTCTGGAAGCGCTACCTGCAGAATTTCTGTGTCTCATTATGGCAAGCCACAATCATGTATCTCAGGTCTGACCTTTAATAGGTTCCTGGTTAAGCAGTTCAGATGAAACAGGGGGAAACAAAAAAAAAAAGTCTGAAAATCAAGCAATCAAGCATACACCTTCAGGTTAGAAAGAGCCAAGGTCACTTTCCCATGTTTGGCACCAGCAGTCTCTGAGTGAACAACAAATCCTAGCAGGAGATTAACTTTGCACACCTAGAAAGAAAGGACTTAAATCAACTCCTTTATAGTTTCTATAAAGAAACTAGCATTTCAGGAGCATGTTCTTCCTCATTGTAATATAGTGTCTAGAATAGGTTGGATGAATTGCCCTCTGGAAGCTGCCATTTCCTAAACTGACTATAGAGTGATGCTGCAAGGACTCTGTCAGTTGTGGACACTTGCAGCACCTCAAGTTAAAGGCAGATTAATTACACTCTGAAGATTTGACAGAAACGCTGCTCCTTTACAACAGCACTCCAGATCTTGGTGCCGACAAAAGCAGTATCTGCTCCCACAGGGAAAGAAATCAAACCTAGGACTTGGTAAGGCACAACGTGCAGGATGTTTCACTGTTTGACCACCCTTCATTTTAGAGTCAAACTTGTTTTATACTGTTCCATAATAACATTGTTATCTAGAGACCAAGATAAGAAAAGTTGTGGAAAGTGTTGCTTAGTAAGTAAGCCATAATCATAGATGTTCAAACAGCCTACAGCTATCATTTTGCCACCGAAAGCCTGGAAGTGGCAAATACTACAACCTCACAATGGGAGATATCAGGCACTATTTGCAAAAGCACAGGTGTCACAAATCCACTCTAGAGTGTTGCAAACACTTTTACCTGTAGTGTAAGATCCGAAACACTTTCTGTATGCAGGCAGACCACAGACAACTTCCTTTTGCCAACAACATCGACAGCAACAAGAAATTTTACAACATGCAGTCAGAAGCATCGTTGTCATACCTTGATGTAGTGATCAATTCTCTCCACTGAGGTGAAGCGAGCTTCTGTTTCTGAAGCAAGTCTGACTGTAAACTGGAATAATCCTGTTAACTAGAGCAATGGGAAGAAACAGACAAAAGTTTAGAGAGCTGTGATGGAATTTATTATTGTATAGAGAGACTAATCTAATCAGTACTTAATAAAACTTGGATGCCTTGATGGAAAGCAGTCTTTCTGAAACAGTTTAAAATAACAATAATTCATGAATCGTTTGGAAAGACAGCAGCTTAGTCTAGTTCCCCATAAGAAATGGCTTAGAAAATTATCAAGTTAAATTTTGCATTTTCTCTTTATTACCACAAGGAGGCAGAAAAGCCAAACAACAGATCAAAATGGGCACACTGAGCCCCAGAGTGTAAAATCCCACAGGGCTGAGGTAAGGGATGTTATGTGCTGTGTACTTACAACACAGGCAATACAACCACAATGCACTAAGGCTTCAGCTCGGCAGATGTCTAATGGACCATGAATCTGGGAAAATTGTGCGGCATTCTACAGAAAGCTTCACATGCTTCCTAATTCAGCATTTAGAAGGCAGCTCCCCAAAACCACAACCTGAAGTAACTAGCTCCTCAGACGAAGCTAGCAAAAAGTTCTTGACCATAAATCACTTTGCTTCCTTCACCCCTCTCACCCCCTTTTCAAAGAGATCTAACATTATCTTTTTTCATTATGGGAGAATTTCACTGTGTGAGGGGAGAGGTGGGTCTTGATTACTGTTATTTACATTAAATCCACACATTATATATTATAGCATACAACAAACTCACCTGTACAGCATATGAGATCGCTAACCCAGCATAGGCAGGAGGAATCTGGCCATGCATTAAGACAATCATAAGGCCAGTGGTTGTAATGAGAGCGATGCTGATAATGTCCAGGCGTACAGCCAACCAGCGCATCGCGCAGCTGAACAGGTAAAATGGTGCCTGATTGTCATCCAGCAGCTCCTGATACCTGCGTAAAAACAGGAGATAGTAGCAGACTGCAACCAGCCTGAAATTCTACAAATATCTAAAAAACTCTGGTATCAGAATTCAGAGTGCGGAGACTAGTTTTTAGCAATTCTTCAGCAAATACAGTCTCATGTCAAGCCATCGATATATTTACAAACATTCCCAAATAATGTAGGGTATCTAGTTATTTCAGACTTGCCAAAATAAGTGTCTGCGTACAAGTTACTGAGGTGAATTAGTGTTTAGGGACATTACAGACACTTTCATCAAACAACCTATACAAAATTTTCCCAAGGACAACGAATACCTAGAAATTATTCCACATATAAAAGCAGCAGTGGAGTAAGAATAGGATATGTAATATTTTACACAAAGGGGTAAAAGTTAAGTTACAGGATTGGACTGGTAACACTAATTAAAACACACTAGTAACCATTTCATTTACAATCCTGAATCTGTGAAGCTGAGAAAGAATGTTTAGAGGGAGATGGCTTGAGAGATTCACAAAGCCAGCAAACCAGCTCTTCTGATGCTGCAACACAGTGTCACACGAGCCAGTTGCACAAGTGCCTGAAGGGCCCCAGTGCCCCAGCATCAGCTGTGCCAAGGGACAGCGATAGCAACTCTGTAACCTTCCATTCAAACTGCTATGGCAGTTTTCTCTGTTCCCCAAGCTGTTGTTCTGATGACCTTGCAGCTTCAAAACGCTGATACTGTTACAGCACATTCTCATGGGAAGCAACCACCAGCAGCCTGAGAAACATCTCGGTTTCTTTCACTTCTTGTTTTGCAGATTTAGGTTTACGGTGGAGAAAACGAAGCACAATGCTCAAGATAGTTGTAGTCACTTAAAAACTTGATAAATGCAATCCAATAACACAGGTGCAAAAAGATTTAAACTCATCATATCGACACTGAGGCCTAACTGGCATTGCACAAATTCTAAGAGCATTAAATGCAAAAACAATCTAAAAGAAGTATGAGCAGGTCCTGCTGAAAAAGCCTGTAATACTAGGAGGAAATCATGGCTAAAGAGCTGCCTGCCTCCTGCACAGGAGAGAATCCCCAGAGGAGACCACTCATATGAGACCCTGCTCCTGCTCTTCTGGGTTGGCCTTTGGGAAGTTTTCTCTTTCTCTTTTCTATTTTTCCCCCAAAACAACTTTCACCATTAGAGTCAATGTGTGCTATCAACTACACCCCCTGCTAACACATTTCTCTGTTAGCAAACCTCTCTGGCACTGCTTTGCACCACTGCTCTTTGCCAGCTATCTGGACTGACCTGTGCAGGAATTCTTGTCCTTTGTGATAGGCATGGATTGTGGAGAGACCCTGTATGCTAGATGTAATGTGTGACAGAAACGGAGATTGTGTGATGTTGTCCAGACGCTTCAGCTCTCGGATAAAAACTCTAGAAGAAAAGAAACAGTTTTAAGCAACATGTACAACCGTCGCCTGCTGTGATTATACTGTTGTGTGTATACCTGAAGAACCACATGTCCCTAACAGGTCACAGCATCTCTACTGTTAATTAAAGCAGTCAGGTACACTTACCTAGACACAACATGCAGAATGGTGAACAGGACAACGAGGGGCCCCACTGCCACCAGGAACCAGGGAAAAACTCCAGAAATCACCCCCACACAGAAGAACACAAGGATGACATTCTGGATGAACATCTCAGCTTGAAATGGCAAGCGAACATCAACTAGAAAAGATGGAAGGGAGCATCTTGAGAACAGAAGACTAAAACAACCTAAATAAAGTAATTCAGCCCAACAGTATAGCATTATTCACAAGGACAACAGTTCCTTATGGCTTATTTAAATGTGAAACATTTTCATTAGGTGTGCTTTTATCTTTTGAAGGGCCAGTGATCTTCCTAATGATGTCCATTTGCAAGAAAAGCATTGATGCCACTCTGATCTAATTACCAGCTTTACTGTGCATCAGCTTCACCCTGATACTCCAAGCTCCCCTCCGCATTAACTGCCAAGTGTCTATGTGCAGCCTATGGGCATGAAAACATATTTTCTTTAAGAGAACAGTCTGACTTCGGATATCAGCTTCTTCCTACAAGGGTAACCCTGATATGCCCTGATATGTCGTGAAAGACATACCTTCATCCATGTCTTTGGAAAATCTGTTAAGAATCCGTCCTGTTGGTGTAGTGTCGAAGAATTTCATGGGGCTACGCAGAATCCGTCGGAAGAGTTCATCGTGGAGCCTTGAGGACGCTCTGAGAGTTCCCTGTAACATAGCAAACATTACAGTATTACCAGAAGGTGTCTGCCTGTCATGTTTGCCTTCACATCAGAAAACAAGACATTTCACTGATATTCACTCTCAAACTGTAAGTATAGATTTTTTTTTTCTTGCATTCTGGGCTTCCAACCAGTAGAAGGAAGCTACTAATTCAAGCAGATGTTTAACAATAAACATGATGTAGCCCCAAGAGATGACTTGATGGAAATCTTGCCACCCACAGTCTAACTTCCTTAGGTTCAGAAGTCTGTGGGAGGTGGCCCAAAAAACACTAGCAACAACAATTCTGTATTCAGAGAAGTTGGCAGAAGGGGAGAGAGAGGGAATAGAAAAGCAACACATGGTGCTGGCACCCACCTTCACAAAGACAACGCCACGAACCGCCTTCAGGATCAACATGACTGCCATGGACAGAGCATAGATGCCAGCATAGTAATGCATGTGAGGATTATCTTTCATACTGTTGCTCAAGACAGTGTCATTTCCCAACGTCACAGTGGTGTTCTGCGAGAAATTGAAGAGTTCAGTGAATAGTTGGTTAAGAGAAGGATTAAGCAAGTAACTGTTTATACATTGTGGAATTTAACTGTTGTCCCCTCATTATTTTTGACGTTTCTTTAAAGAAAGCTCTTTACTTTTTATTTTAAATTATGGTGAAAAATCTGTTGCCATTTTAGAAAAACAGAAACATCCCAATTTTGAAATCTGGAAGTCTCTCAGAGAAGAGTGGTCTGCCTAGGTACTAAGTTCTGTTTGGGCCGTTTTTCGGTCTGTGTGCACTTCGCTGGCTTCTCACCCGAGTTTCAGTGAGTCTCACAGTGTCCACTGAGCTGCTGCAGAGCCCAGAGGAAACACCACTCGACTTAGACACATAGCCCCTTTCATGCTTAATGCAGCTGCGCACAAGTTCAGTATTTAAGAGCAGAATCATAAACAGGCTCAGATGCTTTTCTCCACTGTTAGCTAATTTAGCAGCACCTACACTCTTTTTTTTTCACCTTTTGCACGTCATATATTAGACTCAAAGATCTATAGGTTACTGGGAGAATTTCAGGATGGCTCTCAAATCACAGGCATTCCTTTCCTAAGGGACCGGTGCTTCCTGAAAAGGTGTCTCTGTCTCATGCTCACAGCGCTCAAACCAGAGCAACCCCAATTGCTTTCAAGTGGTGGGAGGCTTCTCTCTCATGAAACACTGCAGACCAATTTGATAACTGATTTCACTGGGCATCTCTTAGAAGAGACATCTCTTATGTGGCAGGTGCTGGCTAGAATGCATTCACGTAACAGGATAGCAGGAAAATGCCCTAATTCCCAAGGTTTCTTCTAAACTGCCTTAGTACAATATGACTGTTTCAATTCTTCATACAGCACCAATGCATAGATCACACTTGATGTGTTCAAACTGCCATTAAAAACACACTAATTCCAATCACCTCCATTAATTCATTAGCCAGGTGGTTATTTGGAATGATTACACAGCATTTTTTTTTCTTGTGAAACTGTACCAAGTACTAAATCAGCCTTCTCACATAAAAATTGCCAGTAAGGTCAGACCTGTGGCATTTCTGACTCTACTCTGACTTTAAACAGTGCCAGTGATCAAATACTGCAAACACAGAAGGCGCAAAATTTCCAGAATATGTGGATGCATCTTAAACCATATTAACCAGAAATAACTCAAATCTTAAAGCACTTTTTTTTTCATTTTTCAAATAATTAACTCTAAATACTTTTAATATTCCTATTCACTGCACAATCTCTCTTTGAGCTGTATTTCAGGTAAGTTATGTTTTCATTTAACAATCATGCCAAATCATTCAGCATAATTTATCTCTCACAAACCTAAGCCATTCAATCAACTGAAAAGAACCATGCTTTTCCAGTACGACTTTAATGAACCATGAATATTTCAGAAAGCTTTCCCTAACACAGGTACTTGACTCACACATTTGTATTCCTCAGCCTTTTTCCTAGAATATCCTTGACAATGCTATTGCAATAGGCACTTTCTTTCACTATCTTCCTGCAAATGCTGTGGTAGCAACAGCTCCTTCCTAGCCTTCCATTTCATGCCTGCTATTTCTTGTGCTCTTCTGAACAGTGTCAGATACCTGCATGACACCATTCCTATTCCACAGGACAATTCACTTTGGATGTGTTGCGAGCTGTCTTATCAAATACTGTTGTTATTTTCTGCCAGGAGCCCAATAACATTCTGTACTGGAACAGTTACAGATTCTAATTCTCTCTCCTTTTTTTTTTTTTTTTTTTTTAAATCCTTCAGTATATTTAAGGTTCCCATTGTTTATTTAAGCCTTGCTGGCCATCTGTGCTTCATTATCCATTCTCTGAGGGGTTTTTCTTTAATTCTGCTAAATTTGGATCTTTAAAAGCTACAAGACTCACAATCGAAGTCCCTAGAGCGGGAAGAATCCCAAAACATCCCAGGTCATCATATTCTTCAAAGAAACTCCCACTAGTCATTTGACTTGAAGCCATAAACTTTGACAAGAAAGAATTACCCTGTTAGGTGTAAGGTCACATTCAAGTTAACACAGTCACTAAAATCAGTAACTCCCTCTTGCAGCTTGTTGGCTCCCTTTATATTTTCCCTTCCTTTTCTTAGGCCAACTAAGAAAGAACAAAAGGGCCCCATAAGACTTCACAAGCTGTTACATCTTTCTTTTAATGGAACTCTCATTCTTGGAGATAACTTCTCTCTGATAAGATTACCTCTTAGGGAGCCTTATATCTTGTTTACATTATGAAGTACCACTTTGTTCCATAGGACTGTTTAGGAATAGTGTCAGTGAGAAATCTCCCTACCCCTTATTCATAAAAGAGTAGAAACACTATTAATCTTACTCCACTGCCTTGCTTGATCCAGAAACTCAGCCACCAGTTGCTAAAAGCTGTGCTGCCCACATTCAGCACAAAGAGTGCCATGATGATGAGAAATGCAAAGGGGCCTCCAGCTGCCTGAATGTAGATGCCATAGACAGACCAGGGGACAGAGCCTTTGCCTTTCTCTTCCAGCTGCACCAACTGGCCTGTGAAAGAAAACAGAAGGGAAAAAAGTGAGGAAAGAAAAGTTGTTCCATGGAACTTCTGTAAGTTTAAGAACATCTGAGGGACTAAAGTAATTTTCACACTCTACAGCCCAGGTTCAAAAGCTCGGCCATTACTGAACAGGAAGTTCAATGGTTCAGATACATTTGCAAAAAGTCACATTTTACCAATACAATCATTTGCATCATGGTAGCACTGAAAAAGCTTGGTCAGCACAGACTCACTAGGCTGCTATCAACTGTTCAAAATTAACATTAAATAGAGAGAACCCAAAGATAGGGGTCACAACGTCATATTCCTCATACAAAAATGGCATGGTCTCCCCAGGAGTCCACAGGTGTGTAGCTATATGCACTGCCCTCTTGGGACAGGGAGGAAAAGGTGGTGTGGGAGAAGAAACTTTGAAGGCACATTCACAACATGCTTTGAAAGCCAAAGTTTTGAACTTATTGGGTATAAGGCAATTACAGCCAGAAATCTGATTACATAGTTACCCTCTTCCTTCTTCACAACTTTCTCCTTCTTCACAGACCCTGCTTTGGTACTTTTATCCTGAGGTCTTTTCAGTGAACTGTTTGTGTTCTTCTTTATATTAATCTGTAGGAAAACAATGTCACTGAACAAACTAGAATAATTTTCTTTGATATATTCATAAAGATATAATTCTCCTTTGCAATAACAATTTACATTTTTATTAAGAGCTTTTTATCTGTCCATGCACACACACACACACCCTAGAATACTTCTCAGGAAACCTCATACGAAATGTTTCTCTCTTCCAAAATCTTACTGTCGTGTTAAAAAAAAAAAAAAAAAGAAACAAAAAAAGAGCTCAAGCAGTATCTAAGGAGTCAGTTAACCTAGACTTCCAGAAATCAAATGGCCAAAAGCTAAACAGCGCAAACAATTACTGTTCTAAACTTCCCACAAATGGAAATGACTATCTGTCCTGCAGCTGCCTAGATCTGTTAATTGAACTCCCCTACACCCCATGTTCTGAGTCATCTTCTCACCCTTTGCAAGGCAACTCTTTAGGGTGACGATCTTGCACGTGGCCAACCACAGAGCGCCCAACTTCCACATCCCTTTCTTCCAGCCCCACAGGGAATACAAACCAACGTTCCTTCCGTGTGTGGCAGAGCTTACAAAGAGTGAAGGTCAGCCAAGCAAGCAGGCTGGAAGATCTCATGTTAACTGTCATTACATTAATTTTAGAATGGCCAGACTATAATCTTCATGCCTGAGAAAGGATATGCAGGGTAATGCTTTACATTCCTTCGCTTCTTTCATCTCCCAGGAGAAAACCCTACCAAAAAAATCCTACTCCATTTATTACAATGCCACCTTTTCAGAAACTTCTATTTTCTATGTCTGTACTTATTAATAGAGAGCTTGTCACTTTTTAAAAATAAACTGATGGGCTTTTTAGTCTCTTATTAAGAAAAAACACACGCAACTTTCAAGCAGAGAAAATTCTAGAATCAAAGTAGCAAAGTTACTAACTCTAAAAAATATCTTTAAGAAACAAGCAGGGGAAGGCAGGAAAATTAAATAGCTTAAGCTTTAAATACATGTCCTAGTGAATGGTTCTCGTTATTTTACAGTTCATTATTTACATTTTTTTGTAAACATGAAAGGATGATCCATTGACTAGAAGACAAAAACACAAATCCAGTTTTCATTTAGAGCATTTGCTTCAAAACAGAAGCAGTTCCAAGCAACAGGATTTTTTTTCCCCTCAAACTCCACGAAACAAAGCATTTTCAGAGTCACATTTCCAAGTTACGGTCACAAACAATTTTTGGACAAGTTGTATCATTGTTGCTGTGCCTCAATAGTCACATGCTATGTGAAAAAAGAGGGGAATATCTAGAAAGAACTTGTTGGACAAAGGCTGGGCCCCATCAGACAGTTTGAAGGCAAGTTAAAAAATGAGGTGTACAACGGAAGAAAGGAGAAGTTTTCTGCTCTGAGCATCACCAGAAGAAATGACAGGTTTATTTCATGTTCATTTCAGCTTGCTAGCAGAATTAATATCTTTATAATAGAACCCTTAAGTACAAATACAAGTTAGAACTTCAAAAGGAAATTTATGGTCAGATCAAGACATGAAGCCATTTTCCAGTCATCTTTGAACTACGTCATTTTGTTAATCTCATTAGAAAAGTCAAAGTGCTTTAAAATGGAAAAACAAGTACCTCAATATGTGGTGTTTCTCCCAGCTGCAGGTTATTAAAAATGGTTGCATAGTCACCATTTAAATTCATCAGTTCTTCGTGACTTCCTCGCTCAGTAATGCAGCCTTCTTTCATGAAAACCACCTCATCACAATCAACAAGATACTGTAGACAATGGCAGCAAGAACAAGCTTTTATCATTCTGCCCAATTATCAGGCACAAGCCTACACGAGCTTTTTCGGTAATTTAGAAACATTTGGCGATGGGGAGAGGAGTGAAGTAACAAACCTCCCAGGTACCAGACACCTGATTTTTTTTTGAAGGGCCTGTGCTGACTAATATGATTAGTCTCACTTTACACGCACAAAAATTGTGTGTTCTATCACAGACAATCCGTTATGCAAGACAGAATTCAGGATATTGAAATCCTGCAAATCCTGATATATCAATTAGTAATATTTCTATGCATAGAAAGGACAAAAAATTGCAGAATACATCATTGATATGAAAACTAAACATTTCTGATGTGATAAACAAAACTCATGGAAAAAAAATGTTTCTGAATAAGATATTTGTGTTTCTGGTAAAATTTCTTTAGCTAAATGTTGCCAGTTCCCATCAGCCAAATACGCACCACTATCAGCCAAAGGATCAGACTGTGTTCTGTGCACACTTGCAAACCTAGGTTGTAAACCTAAACGATGCATCCTAGAGAAATAGGATTGTGCTGTAATGGGTCACAGCACAGAAACATTCAATAGGAAAGCTAACACACCACCTCAGAAAACTCAAAGAAAGAGCAATGTAGTACCTGAAGTTGATGCGTGATGAAGAGGACAGTCTTTGACTTCAGGTGCTTCCTTATTGCACTGTTAAAAATGTGATTTCCCACATGAGCATCTAAGGCACTGAGGGGATCATCGAGGATATAAATGCTCCTATCACTGTACAGTGCTCGAGCCAGACTGATTCTCTGACGCTGGCCTCCGCTCAGGTTAGCCCCTCGTTCACCAATCTGCACAGATGCAATAACAGTTGTTAGTTTGGTTCTACAACACCGCAACACAGAAAAACCCACTGAGTTTGTGAGGTGCCTGAAACGAAACAGTCCATTCAATACTACATGTATTTTATAGACATAAGTGTCCACTTCTCTGTGAAATGTATTATATGACCAAATCAAGGCTAATATGCTTCACATATGACAGTAGCTTTTTGCTTATTTTACTCTTATTGTATTAATACGGCCATAATTTTCATAGCTATTTTAAATAAAATTCAAATAGGGCCTGTAAAGGCAACTAAATTTACAATACAATGAAAAAATTCCCAACTATCAACTTCCAAATCCAAAACTCAACACAATTCAGTATCAGTAGTCCAGGACTATATTGATAAACTCAGTAAGGTGCAATAAGTCATTTGGCAGCTCGACTTGTATGAATAACAGACTGATGTCCCCCTCACCCCACACTGGTATACCAAGCCAAAATCCTGATTTCCTCTATCTTTATTACAAATAAAATCTGTACCTCTGTCAGGTCTCCATTTGGAAGGATGGCTAGATCAGGTCTCAGACAGCAACCATTCAACACAGTATTATATCTAAAGAATATGAGTTAGATCAGCAGTAAGTTTTTTTTCTTCTTCTTCTCTCAAAGCGTCTAGGTAACACAGCATTATCTCACTTTTTACATAAATATCAGACATTCCAGCAGTCTAAAGCAGATGATCTGTCTTGGATTCCCAAGAAACTGAGGACAGCACTTTATTACCTACTTCTGAAATACTATACAGGTAAAGAGGCAAATTCTTTCCAGAGATAACCAGCACAGACCCAAGAGAAGGTGCACACTGGGAAAGGGCTGAATGAAGTGCCAGCACATTACAAGTAGCAGTTGTTTAGAAGGCACAAGGCCAGGACAGCAAGGGCAAAAGACACAGCAGCTGCTACAAGCAGAGGTCACACAGTACTCGAACATGAGCTACAGCCACCACTGCAAAAGAGTGATGACAGAAGCCCTGAGAGCCACCAGCCACGGTGACCACACGTAGGGGTGGGAGGCTCTCAAAGGAGACTCATTTGAGTCCTAAAGGCAGACTCTAAAGGAGAGAGAGGCAACATGAAATTTTTCCACCTTGGGTCAAGAATTACTGAGCTGTTAGAAAAATCAGCAAGCGGTTCTGACAAACCTTTCTTCATCATATTCCTTTCCAAACAGAATGTTGTCTCTAAGTGTCGCGTTGAGAATCCAGGCCTGCTGGGCCACATAAGCAAATGTTCCACTTACTGCAATGCTGCCTTCCAGCAGGGTCATCTGGATCAGAAGACAAAAATCTGAAAATTAATCTGTGTTTAGAATGGCCTTTCCTCTATAGGGTATAACGGCAATGAACTTTTCCAAAATAAGTGAAATAGGATATAGGAAAGAGAAGAGCATGGAAACCAAAACAGAATTTCTCACCTGTCCTAAAATAGCTGAAATAAGTGAAGTTTTTCCGCTCCCCACACTACCACAGATTCCAACAAGTTTTCCCTAGGCAGGGGAAAAAAAAAAAAAAAGATACTTATTATTTACATTCCACCATCCTATTCAGAATTTGAACAAGCTACCATATTTCAGAGGGGACAGTAAGACACTATGTCACATAAAAAAGCCAATATTTTAACTTAAGAAAAAAAACAGACAGTGATCACTGTCCCATTATAGGCTAAAGCTGAATAAATAACACAGATGAAAAACTTTCACAGGTTTAACATCAGCTTACTCTGATTTGGAGCTCTCAAGGAATAGTGAACTCAGCTCAAAACACCAAGGCCTGTCTCAGCAGAAGCTCATCCAGAGTATGGGTGAAAGTCCACAAAATTATTAAACGGTTGCAGGAATAAACCCTCTACTGATACACTGGTATCTTTTGCCTTACTGATTCTTTAAGTTCAGTGGTCATGCACCATTTTGGGTGCTACAAACAGCAAAATCCTGACTTAAATGCAACAGTGTGACAGCTATACATCCTACAGTGCTTCAGATGCTGTTTGCAGGGTTTGCTTGCAAAAAAAAAAAAAAAAAAGGAGCACTGCCATTCACATCAAGATCAGGTACAGGTGCTTAGCTACTGCAGTTGCCATGGATATTACAGAAGTGTACAAATAGCAACATGCTCCATTTTGTGCAAAATACACATATTCTGTTCCACAGGTGTTTTGAGAGACCAGATCAATTTCTCCTTCTCTCACCTTTTCTATCTCCAAGTCAATGTTGTAGAGAGCCCTCTGAAGCCGAAGGTTAACCAGGTGGATGATTTTGTTCTCCTCTTCAGGACTAGGATGGTCATCATTGTCCACTAGAAGATGGCCCTTCTGCTCTGCCAGCACAGCTTGCTGTCCCTCACTTTGCAGCTTCATTTTCTCCTTCTTGCTCTTTGCGACTTTCTTGTCTTTTTTCACTTTGGGGGTCAACTTTGGTGAGCTCTGGACGCTGGCGTGGGAGAAGTCCCAAGCCAAAGTAGCATTTTTCACCTCTATCGCGGTTTGAGGATTGGCTGGTTTTTTCTTTATCATATGAACCTCTTCCATTAGAAATAAACTCTGATAGGAGTTGTGAGAGAGGTGTAAAGATGAGACACCTGGTCAAGACTGGGAGACAAGCCTACGGCACACTCACGCAGCAAAACACATCAGGCTATACAGTGGGAGGAAGCTGAAGAGCAAAAGGTAGC
Source organism: Tinamus guttatus (assembly GCF_000705375.1). The sequence continues at coordinate 72,524 of NW_010589483.1, forward strand.
TCATTAGTGTAAACTAA
>NW_010589483.1:72595-97137 GCF_000705375.1 Tinamus guttatus
TCACTGAACTGCAATATTCTGGATGTTGCATGAGGGCTTATTTTTCTAACACTGTTTGCAATTCTGATTTCCAGGCACAAAACACACAAGCAAAATACAGGGGTTGGAGAGCAGAGGTCACTAGGAGGGAAAGCAAGTGACTTGCTCTGCACACCAGCTCATTACAGGAGTTGTAATGACTGCCTGCAGTCCCCTGCAAAAGGGGTATATCTGTTACTGGCAAATAGTAATCAGATTTGGACGACCTAAGATTGCATGAAAATAAAAAACCATTAAGCCCATCGTATCATGCTCTCCACCACATCCATCAATTTTCATAATCAACAGATTAGGAAAAGTTTTCACACAATTACAAAACAAAATACAATCATTTCCACTTACACATCCTATATTTTGAACTAAAAAGCCTTTGCAATTACAGAAGTGTCAAGTTCCAGTCTTAATCTTGTGCTTGCTACACCTGAATCATACATCCGTAAGAAAGCTCATACTCATTTACACAACCAGAAAGCCAGTTACATTTTTGTGACATGACAGCATCCCCACTTTGTGTTACATTCCCTAAACAAACTATTCTGTTTACGGTCTTAATATATAAACACTTTCACCTCTCCCTGTCTTCTAAAACTTCCCCCAAAACTCCTATCAGTGTAACTGGACTTAAGACTGGTTTAGGATGACTCCTACAAAAAAATTAAATACAAAATTTAGTCGCAGGCATGTTGTGCCTTTAATTTTTTTAAAGGATAGTGTTAGAAGAGACTAAGAATTATTATTCTGTGAGCCACTATCCCATCTAGCCCAGTATCCCATTTCCAGCAGGGGTCAACCTCAAACCCCTGCAATCATTAAATGAGAATATCTTGCTTGGCACAGTCATTACCTTCAACGTTTAATATTCCTGGACTGGATTTGTACCCCTTATGCAGGATAATTATATCTAGAGTTTTAAGTGCAAAGAAAAAGAACTGCTCAGACATTAAAATAGAATTGGCTGTAAACTGTCTCCTTAGTGTCCTTTATACACATACAACGCTCCACGCTGACAGATAAAAGCACAAGGCCAAAGAACTGCTTACCTTAAATCTGTCAACAGACACAGATGCCTCAGATAGAGACTTCACTGAGAAAGGTGTTACTTTTAGAGCAAAAGTCATTGAATTAAAGACAGTAACCACTGTGAATGCCTAAAAACAAGACAAGGAAGAGAATCATATTTGGATGCAACATACCCAACCAGCAATTCCAACCATCTAAAGGCACACAGCAGCAATTCAAAGCCATGGAAAAGAAAACACAATTTAAGAACAGCCATTTCAAGACTGAACACATTCTGGAGCAGCAAAAAGCAGCAGATCCCTATGACACTTTCCCCAGTGCTTTCTAACCAAGATAAATATGTTTCAAAATGTCATCAGTGTTTGCAAGTCCACTGAAAATGGCAGACAGCAAAATTCTGCTTTAGCCTGACTTTTGAAAGCCTGTGTTCAAATCCCATCTTAACTCAGTGAGACACAGTTCTGTGCTGTTTGCATCCAAACACCTTATGCAGAAATTCCAGTGTCCAATTGAAATAGCAGCCACGAAGGCTGGTTCATATTCAGCTCAAAACCTGTCCTGGGGAAGGCCAGGGCTTCAACAGCACTTGGCTTTTTTTTTTTTTTTTCCCCACAAAATGCAACAATATATCTGCTGTTGTCACATCCATTAGATGTTCAATTTTGTGGGCCAGGTGAGGAACAAAGAACATGCTAAAGAGATTGCATGTATCTTTATTGCAGCTTAACAGAAAAGCAACCGTAGTAATCTTGTAAAGAATATTTTCAACATCGACAAGCTAACCAGTTACCTGAGCTGCTGTAAGATCGTAGCCAAGGATCATATGGACAGAAAACGTCACCACACTGGCAATAACTACAACTATGGGAGCCACACCCACAGTGATGCTCTGGAAGTAGCCTGCACGCTCTAAGATTTTACGTTCTTCCTCCCGAATTTCTAGAAATATAAATAGGGGCACCACGTTTGAAGTAGGATTCAGAGGATTACATACACAGCAGACACTATCCACAGCACTAGAAACACCAAAAGAGGCCTAACTTTATGCTTTAGCATTTATCACATTACATACTTCCCTGAAAGAATCACAGTAACAGAGGCAAATATAATTGTCTGTAAATCTCCATAAAAATAGAAATCTTTTTACTTTTATCAAAAATAGGCGCAGACCACACACTTAAATGACTTATAAGTAGACTAAAATTTAAAAATTAGAGCAAAGTTTCAAACACTATTATGCTAGAAAGTGAAACTTCAGAAACAGGACTGTTCTTCCAACCCATCAGGCATGAGAGAAACAGAGAGCGTGAGGGATGGCTGTGCTATTACACTGCGTTTGCATCAACAGCCCTGGTGCTAAGCTAGAAAGATTCACCAGAATACTAAGCAATGGAGCATTTGTACAAAAGGGGAACAGAAGTTGTACCAACTCACTTTGAACATTCTGAGAAAATGCTTTAACCCAGGCATACATTTTAATGAACTTAATGTAATTAAGAACTTCATTCATCTTCTGCACGCGCTCATCTGTTGTTGCTACACATTTTCTTCTGAAATAAGCCGTGAGGCGCGATACGAACATCTGAAATGAAGCATCACCACAAAACATTAGCAGCAACTCTGAAATGGCAACTACAAAGTCCTCCTCACTACCAGGAAAAGCAAATTCTGATTCTGAAACAGGATCTCAATTATGGGCTGAAAGGCAGTCATTTTGACATAAACAGCAGGATAAAAGTGCTCTTCATTCTCCCACATCACCTGCACTGAACACTAAACTCATGACAGGAAGTCTACATGAAAATGGTGAAAACAAAGCAATGGGCTTTTACCATTAATATTGAATAGTCATAGTACTAGTTCTTTAAAGTTTCTGAAGTACAAAAAATACAAACACAAGAGCCTCAAGACAAACTAAATTAATCCTCATAATCAAATGGACATTAGAACTTCCTTTAATCAACCATTTAACCTGAACTTTTATTAGGCATAAAAAAGAGCTAGAGTTTGCACAGCCAGGTCAAGTTTTATAATATGCCAGTGCTAGGAGAGTGTGAAACCAATATTAACATCTTTACTAAACTAATCTGAAAAGAACCAGTTGTTCATATGTTCCTAGCTATTTTTATTCACACTTTCCTGAAATCCAAAAGGAACACACTTCATTAGTAAGTTTCCTGCTCTTTGCCACCTCTTGTCAATTCCCCTTCAACACAAGAAGGCTGCTGAAAACAACTGAATATAATCAAATTCTACCCCTTATCATTACTTTTTTGCTGGGGAGCTGAAGAGGCGGGAAATAATTCCCAATATATTCATCCTTTCTGTTCTGCAGATAAATTAGACTGAAGTGGACTTCAAAGTATTCCACCTCTCTGCTCTTTTAAACTGAAGACTCTGAAAAACATTAACAAATATTCAGCAGCCTCACAACACACTTTTGAGGCAAGAAGATTTTGGCTCAGCCCAGCCTACTTTACAGTTCAGCAGAGTAGAGGCAGCAGTATCTAAACCAAGGGCACTTCTCTCACTAATGGGTGCTCTTCAGCATCTTTTGTAGAACTCAGGAGTGGTTAGTTCTTGTCTGAAACACGTAGCACTGAGCAACGGCTTTGCACAACCTGAAGGTCTTCTGTCTCCCCAGAGTCAACCGCAAATGCTCGAGCTCTGCTCATTTCACAGTGTAACTTAGCTATGCATATTTATCTCAAAGCCCAAGCTATTCACTTTCCCAGTTCCATCTTCTAATTCACTTTAGCACTTTTGAATTTCAGATTTCCAGATTTCTGCTTTTTATGCCATCTTTGGGAACAACTTCAGTATCATGCAGCATCATAAATAGGCTTAATCTAGCACTTTTCAACACCTGTTCAGGACTATACATGTCTAAACTAAGAAAAAATGAAGCATTCAAAGGATTACTGAAGTTTCTTCAACTCACCATTGCTGGGTAGAACAGGATGAAGACAGCAGAGCCCAAGAAGCCTGTTGGACCCAGGATGATCACATTATAAACCATTCCCAGGATGGCCACAATAGGGCCCCCAGCCAACAAACTGCCAACTGCTGCAGCTTCAAACATCCTTTGACCATCATTGGAGCATACATTTATGAGCTGAAAAAACACACATACCATAGATCATTTAGATTTAGGACACAACTCATCCTCAAAGGAATGAACTGCATATTCCTTTTCATCCAGCTGTTTCCAAGAGACTCTGTGGCTTACCTCTCCAAGAGACTTCTCCTTGATATTCTTCAGCTTGAGAATTTTCTTAAATGCCATAGTCAAGATAGCTCCACGCAGTCTAACCCCCGTGCGGTAATTTAAAGCCCAAGTTAGTGCAAGGGACCAGGATCGCACAATTTCCGTCATAAAGATGCCAAAAACTAAAAACAAGCTGTACTGCAGGTTGGACTCACTCTGCTGTGTATATTCCAAGAGATGTTTCACAACGAAGGCCTACAGGAAGAAATGCAAACTTGCATGAACACCCATCATCGCAGAGGACCATGCAACAACTTTATGTTAAGTTAGAAATAAGTAGGCTACTTTGCTTTTAAAAGAGCCATTTGAAATAGAAAGCTGCTTCTTTCTAGAAGTAAAAGATGTCAATAAAAGGCGTACTGTAACACAAAGCCCTGCTGAGAGCCAGGCACTGGGGCAAATTTAGTAAGTAAAGAAAGTTTAATTTGGAACCACATTTCTTGCAGAAGACTTCTAATCTTCCATGTCTTCTAACTTAACATAAATCTGTCAGTTAGCTGAAAGCAATGCATTATCATATAGAAGAGTTGTAAAATATAGTTGCTACTTATACATCTGAGCACATTAAGAGACATTCCTTTATATGATATTAAGACCTTTTTTATTTTATCTTTGGTTTGCTTCAAACGTGCTTATTTGATAAAAAGGAACAATGTACCTACAGTTGTAGTGGGGAAGAGTGAGAAGGACATTTGCAAAACATTCCTGGAAATAAACATCAGCAGTTTAATAGTAAAGAAAAAAACAAGCAGAAAGCACAAGGTACGCAATACCATAAATCATTGGGGAACAGGGAAAAAGAAAAAGGAAAAAAACATTAACCATTCACTCCCTCCCCACCCCATCTCCCTCCAAAACCATAAACATTTTACCTCAGGAATCAACATTTCAAACATCACCTGCAGAAAGATGGTAGCCCCCAAGCCACTGATTCCCACTTCCAGCTCTTTGTGGTCCAACAACACAATATAGCATCATATAAGTCAAAATCACCAACAATGTAAGTACTATTGACTGAGGAACAACAAGCTTTTATTTGAAACAAAGTGCCATCTTCAAATGGTAACATCTCACAAACACCGTACAAAAGGTAAAGCATTGTATAAAAATACAATCTGCACATACAGGATAATTATAAAAGGCTAGTATCTAACAATCAGTCTTAACCTCAAAAACAAACTGGAATTGAAACTACACACACAAAAAAATTAAAGATACAAAATCAGAATAAATATATGTTTATGAAGTCCAAAAGGAAGTCAAACTTGCAGATGCCAGTGCGGGGCTTCCAAGGCTGCACAGATTCTGAAATCTGGTTTAAAAGTATGCTACAGTAAGGCTTCACAGATAATGAAAGGAGATTTCTTAGGGAGCTTTTTAATAAATGATGCTTTAAGATGCTGGTGCTTGTATTAGCATATCATAAGTGGAGAATTACCTTTGCCCACAACGAAAACAGAAAAAAAAAATCTGAGACCAAAGAAAATATTCTAGAAGCCTTTCACAGTCCGTTGAAGTCCTCTTGGCTAAACCAGGCTTTGCAAATAAGAGTTCTCTACAGTATGAAGAGAGAGGAAAAAAACCAAAACCCCGCTATTTCAGCAAAGGTATCAATAGCTATAGCCCAGCACCAAACAACAGAAAAAAAAATGGAGATAAAACTCGTCTGTTCTGAGGAAAGTAAATCTGCATGTCAGAACCAAGGAAACATGCTGTAAATAATTTGATCTTTCATTTTCCCAGGTGTGAATTAAAGCCAGATGTCCATGAGGTTCTAGAGTGGCCACTGAGAATTTGCGCACTGATCCCTGAACAAATGTGAGGGGCTCACATTCACAGATCTACTGCATTCCAGCTTTATCTTTACTTGGATTTAGTTTTACATCCACTGTTTGGGACCACAACTGCATACAGTTGGTTTGCAGTTACTAAGAAGAATACTGACTTCTTTTTCCATTATTCAATCCAACATATGCAACTGAGTCACTGAGCAGTGGGGTGAAAATCCCCCTTTTTCCTCATGAGCTGTAACTCAACATGGTCGCAGACTGCAAGCACTTTCTCACACACCACAGCATTGCTGAAAGTCTCCAAGAGAGGATGTATAAAGATAGCAGATGTTTCCTGGGGTCTCATTCCTCTCAAAACTTTTTAGTGCATTTTTTTTCAGCATTATTTTATAGCATCATCATTCTCCAGTGATGAAATAGAGACCAGCTTACATTATAGCTTTTTTATTTTTTTCTCCTCCACAAGAAAGAGATGAAACAACAAAATTAAAGAATTTTGAAAAGGGAGAGGGAAAGAAGTCGCACAAAGTTAACATTTACATCTGAGAACATTCTGTTTGAATTCAAACTAATTTAATGAAAAAAAAAAATCCAGCACAAAGTTCTTTACAAGACAAGCAAATTACAGTACAAATCGATTTCAAACTAAAGGGGAAAAAGAATTTGTGCGGCTATCACCGTAGTAGTTGGTACTAGCTGCTCGGCTGTCTTAAGCATTCCCATGGAATAAACATTACCTTACCTTTGCTCTTGGCGGCGGCTCTGCCCAGCAGGACTGCCTCATCCTGACGCAGAAAACAGCCATCCTGGAAATTCTAAAGAACAGCTTCTGTCACTGGTCCCACTGCAGCGCGGGCGGCCCCACCGCAGCCAGTGCACGGGGCGGGCTGCAACTGGAGCCAGCTGGGAAAGTGGGAAACTTACCTCCAGCAGCTGACCACCCCCCTCCAAAAACTGACCAAACTGTCAAGCTGTGCTCCACTGAGATGGCAAGGTTCCCCATCTCCCAAACTGGAAGACTAGCTCTGAACAGTTGCAAACAGGTACATTGTTCAGACCCAGAGTTAAACTGATTGTCTTCAGTGAATCAAATAACTTGGTTGCTTCTCAACTCAAATAGGGAAGTTTTGGTAGTTGGTTAACTGGCAAGTCTCTCACTGAAGATAAATATTATCTCACTCTAGTAGTGCATTTTGATGGTTATTACAAGACAGTCTGACACAGGTGGCTGTATTCACCAGGCTACAGGTTGAGTCACTGGGCCAGATGCAGCATTTATCAAAATAAAAGGCAGAAGATCCTTGAAGGAGCTGTCTGATATCAAAACACAGAGACAGGATGTCTGCAACAGCTCCCTCACAGCTATAACCATCACAGTGCTCATTCGCAAAGCCACAGCTGCAGGCTGGCGCTCCAAGCTCATAAAAATTCTACTCAAAATTTTAACCAAGTTTAACATAGTGTTTAACTCAATTTTGATTGCTTTTGCCAATGCACAAAGTCAAATCAAGTGCTTTTCCTGATCTCCCTTTTCACCTTCAGGTGAGTGGAAGGGTGTAGCACCGCAGGAAAGCACTGACAACGTCAGAGGAGACAGCGCAGGCACAGCCACGAGGCATGCCGGTTCGGAAAACGAGGAGGGGTGGTACAGACTCATTTTTCATGCCAAATAATGGAACCAAAAACACATGGTTCTTTAGAGAGAGGAAAATATGCCTGTAAATAGGCAAGTGTCTATAGATAATTTCAAATCATCCAAATCAAGCATCAACAGCAACCTCAGCTCCCAACCTAGTCAAGTTTGTTTTTTGACTCCTTCTCCCCCACCGTTTAGTAGTTTGGTTGTGACAGATTGAGGAAATCACTCTAAGGAAATTAGGGGCAACCCTGCTGCAAGTTCCCTGCTTAACATAAAAGCAGCTACTAAAGCCCTGTAGTGAAACAATGACAGAAGCTCTTCTTGGGGAAAGCTAGTGCTGTTAAAAACTTAATCATGATTTATTGTTAATTAACAAAGTATGTTCAGATGTTTTATAAATAACACAAACTACTATAAATTATTACTGTGAAAACAGGACCACAAAAACATTTATTGTTATTCATATTACATGAAATAAAGCAAACTTTAAAAAAAGGTTTAAAAAGCAGAACATTTTTTATAAGAAATTTATAAGCAGGACATCATTTTAAAAAGACATTTCACCTAACAGTGCACCCAAGTGTACTTACCCAAGAAATGAACCTTCAGCTTACCAGCACACTGAAACGTGTACTACAAGTAGTAATATTGGTCCTACTCCTCAAGGGAAATGCGCAGAGAATAAATTTAGTCAAAATTTCAACTGCAAATCTGCACAGTACGTGCAACAAACAGGTGACAAAAATGGCGTGAATGTCAAGTCCCATATGTTGTATCTTCATTATGACCCACAGCAACAAACAGCAGCAGTTCCTAGAGGCAATAATGTACTAACACTCCTACTTGGAACCTCTCTGACCATTCTCTGGAAGATCGGTAAAGACTATCCACAGATTTCTCAAGACCTGCTTACATTAGTTTTAATTAGCGCGCTAATAAAATTGTTTGGTTCCACTTCTTGAAGACTGTGCTATTAATGCCAATAATCTAAGTGTTTTACCGTACTGAATTTTATTACAAAATAAATTTACAAAAATCAAAAAGAAAACACAAAAGATCTCCACGTAAGAATTTTATGCAAAAGAGACAACAAAGTAGTTGAAGAACTTTAAACTAAGAGAAACAAAGAGAAAAACCAAGCATACATTTCTTCCAAGATACCTAAACTTCTCCTCCCTTCCCCAAAAATGTGGCCTCAGTATTCAGCAACTGATCCAGCAGCTGTAGGAAATCTATCTTGGATTACCGACTCTGGAATTTTGCCCCACCAGAATTTCTAACTACTCAAAACATTTAAGTGACTCTGCATGAAATTTTAATATTACACATTTGGGCATGAAATGGAGCCCTCTGGGGTTGCTAAAAAAAGGATGGATATTACTTACTGGTCCGCTAAAACCTGCGAGCTGCGTGATCATCAGACACACTATGGAAATGATGAGTCTGGTGCGGCAGAAAACCCACACAACCCTCCGGAGAGAAGCGTCATCAGGTCCAGTTTCTTTCAGTTCTTCCTGCCACAACCTCTCCAGCCTAATAAAAACACAAGTCCTCCTGGTAAAAATCTTTAGCCAACATTAAGAGGTACAAGCTCACAGGCACTTGCTCTGACATTTCCAAGCACTTCCTAGCTAAGAGCAACAGAAATCACTAGATTTTAAAAGAAATACATAGATGGTTCACTCTCTGAGTTAGAGAAGTATTTCCATCTTGAAATCTTTATTTTGTGTTAATTCTTCCTAAAAGAGGGATGGAAAATAAAATGCCTTTTGCTTTGTGTAGAGTTGTTTTTACCATCTTAACCCATTGATTTATCGCCACCTTTCCTTTCTAATCTGGCATAAGTGATGAGAAATCAAAACTTGAGAAAAATTCTCATTAGTCATTAGCAGGCTAGCCTAATTGTAAGATCTGAGTCATATACAAATAGCCTTGCTAGTTACAATATTTATCATTATTTCAGTACAATATTTCTTTCAAACTAATTATTGAGAGACAGCTTTGCATAAGAAAGAAATAGTTTGAAGATGCAAAACCAGAAATAAACCAGAAAAACACTCCTGGACACAAAATCTTTGACAAAATTCACTGAAATCAGTGAGATTACAGAGGAAGTGTAGCAAGAGTAAGCAATCTGTGAAAGATAAAGAACTAAATCACATTCTTCTAATGGAGAAAGGCAAAACAAAATTATCAGTGCTGCTTTTCTAGGGCAGTATAGCATCATCATTTATGAAAATACATATAAAGGAAATAAAAATAAAATGGACCAACATATCTCTACCTTCTACAGTTGACATCTGAAGACTCATGCCTTGACAAAGACCACACATCATCCATAAACAATTCCCCTTTTTTGTATGCTTTGTGGGCCAAAGGAGTGAGCCAGGAGAAGGTCATGCAGGAAAAAAGCCCAGCATTATCAACAGGGTGCGGGTGTCTAAAAGAAAGAAAAGATAAATCAAAAACACAAAAAACACAGCCAAATGAAGAAGGAAACAGCATTGTAACCCCCAAGGAAACCAAAGTCTCCTCCCATTACAGGTACATAAAGTTCCACCTGACCTTATTATAATATTATAAATTATGATGTTTTCAGCTTCAGAGACCTACAGGTGCAATCCTGTTTTGGGACTGGTTTGAAACACAGACATTGCACCAGTTCCTCTTCAGCTGAGACTCACTTGGAAGTTGTCCGTATGGGCTTCAGCGCATTCAGGCCGTGGTGGTATTTGCCCTTGTGATGCTCCTCGTCGAGCATCCTCAGCTGGGAGTGCACAGAGGTGTCCAGGGGGAGGCCCTCTGCGCGAGCCGCCGCTTCCAAGGCATCCTGGCATTCAACCTGCTTCCACGGGAGAGACACCAGAGATCAAAGCTCTGTTGGAAGCCACCAGCTCCTGACGGCTGCAACTTCAGAGCTCTTATTGCTGTAAATCATTGCGACATCGGTCAGCACTGTTTAAACATCTCGAGGACAAGCAAAGACACAGAAGGCACGTGCTATAGATCTGCTTTAGATTGCTGCTTGGGAAACAAATTAATGCCAGCACTGCGGCGGCGCAGTCAAAGGGTAAGCGGATAGACCAGCCTAGTCTTGTCTGTCAAGTTTTGGATATTGCCGCAGGACAAATGTTTCAGAGAAAGGAAATACAAAGGAGGAAAATTATGAAACTAAGCGTCTTATGATGGCAACTCTTCATAAATCCAGAAAGTCAGGCACTGGCCTATGCCCTAAAGTTAGGCATACATGCTTGAGAAACTTAAACTCTCTCAGCATGATTCAGATATTCATAGGCACAGAAATCCAAATTATTTTCAGAATCCTATAGGACATGGCCTCAAAAATTACCAGAATTAGATCAAAAAATATAAATCCATATTATGCAGAAGAATCCTTTCCTCCTTTTTTTTTTTTTTTTTTTTTTTTTTTTATTTTTTTTTGTTTTTTTTTTAAACCAAAGGAAGAACCCAAACTGGAAAAAGCTGCCTAACTTGCACACCATACTTCTCAATGCCTCATCAGTTTTAGTAGTAATTGTTTAAAAGGCAAACTGTATCTCAGCAGAGATTTTCCACAGTCCTAACACAATGCAGATTTAAAATTTTAACAGAAAAAAAGGAAACAGCAATGATAGGGAGAAGCCAAAATGTTGGAGAGTTCAAATAAACGTTTTGACCAAAAGCCAGAGGTGACAAAACTATCTGAAGATACGAGCTTGCTATCCACCCCAGAGAGGGCCCAGCACTGCTTCTCGTAGCTCAATGGACCATTTATTGCAGTGTTATATTATTTGTTGTATTCTAACTCTTTGAAATTGAGCTACTTTGTGGATGAGCCCAGTTCTGACTTAAAAACATATTCCTGGCTGTCTCAAATGAATAGATACTGTATTTATTCTTGTTAGTTGCTTTGCTAGAACAAGGTTATTTTATTTCTCTGAAAACAGCAACTGTAACTACCTCATGGATTCCTTTAAACACAATAGCCACAAAGCGCTAACTGCTGTCAACAAGTATTCAATTCCTAAACTCTCGTTATGTTTTTTTTTTCCCCACAAAAATGCCACCATTTATCTGAGACTCAGTTCATACTATGTTAACACCTAAGCACACAGTATATTAAGCCACCAACTAGCTTTCACTCATGTGAAGAGCAGGAAACTGATAACAGTTTTAATTTGTTCTTTGCTTAAGTAAGGTACTTAAGTATTGCTTAAGCTTGTCATAAACTACCCATGGTCCTTGCCTCAGAAAACTTACTATCTGAATCTAAAGCTGGGGTTACAAAAGAAGACCGCAGAGTAACAAGAAAACAAGAGAACAGAACACAATGATACATTAAGTGACTCAGAAATGTGCAACACTTCAAGGCTGAACTGAACATAAATTAAATGAGAAATCTTTTAACCACTCACTCACTGAGGGCAGTAACTTCTTACTAAATCTATGCTAAACAGCATAAATACAGGACTGGCCAAAGATGGCTCAAAGGATTCGGTGTGGGGTAAGAACTTTTGTACCCACCCATGCTTTCCCGAGCACAGAACACACTCAAAGCTGCAGCTGGCTGCGCTGCCCATGTGCACGACACCAGGCAGACCTGCCTAGTGCCAGTAACGGGCCCTGCCACCACCTACTCCCAGAATTACCTTTTTTCAGAGTAGAGCTACCAGCTCCTACTAGGATAAGGGCCTACGTCCCCCAAAATGTGATCCAAAAATCAAAAACACAGCATAAGTGTAAAGTTCTTCACCATTTACAAACAAGAGCTTTTTTAAAAAAATAAGAAAACCCAATTACACAATACTGCATTTTTAGACAATTCAAAGACAATGATCTTAAGCACTTGCATCTAAAACAATTAATTACACTCTCCTGAGGCAGAAACATGGATCAAATATGTATTTATGTGTGTATACACACACACACATAGATGCACACACGCACAGGAATAGCACCCAGCACTGTTAACCTTAAACCTAAGGTCCAAGTTCCTATTATGTTTATAAATGTTCTTCAACTGGCATCATGATTGTCTGCAAAATTGGTTTTCATGGCAGATAGCAATGCAATACAATAAGCGCCAGCAGTGTTACTGAAATGTATACCTAATAAATCACAGATGTGCTATCAAAGATCAGACAGAACTTTTGCTAATTCACTAATGGCTAATATCAACAGAAATAATAAAACAGTTGATAACCCTACCACTGTCAACAGAAAATAATAAAACAGGTGATAATCTCCCCAATTAACAAAAGCAAAGAAGTATTCACAGAATCAAAACAAGCTTAAATCAGATATTAACTAAAAAAGTCTATAGAGTTATTCAGGCATTTCTCAAAAAACAGCAGTTTACCACTCAGCATCATCAAAAAGGTAAAAAAAAAAAAAAAAAAAAAAAAAAGTTTATGAAAATAATGTTAGGAAAGACACATAGGACAAAGCAGAAGACATTAGCACAGCATTTCAAAATTGCCCCTTGCTTGCCTCCTTTTTGAATATCACAGTCACTTCCCAGATGCTTCAGCTCAAAAAGAATATCATGCTTTAAATGACCATCAGCAAGGAGTACGACTGGGGTTACCACGGCTTCGGCACAAAGAGAAATGTAACGCACTGCAACTCTTCAGCTGAGTGGGGCGGGCGGAAATAAGACACAGTAGCTCTATAAAGTCACAAATGGCACAAAGAGAACTAATGAATAATGAATTGTTTTTGTAAAAAAAGAACTGAGATACTGATATAATTCTATTTAAATTCAGAATTCTGCATGCTGTAAAATTCAAACACATAAATGGATATTGGAGCTCATCAAACACACATCAGAGGGCAACCAGGGATCACTTGCTCAGCATCTCTTACTGAGAGACACCAGCCTCCAACTAAAGCTTCAGACCTGTGGGCAAATCTAACAAGGGTGATGGTGCCACACTCCTAGTGTGGTGAAGCGGTAGCACATCTGGTTGCAAGTTAATACGATTCAACAGATAACTAGGAAAATTAACTGAAGGAACAATACAGTTTAAGTTTTAAACCCTAGCTGAGCCTATTGAGAAAACTTGAGGCTGTTACCACCACACACCTGTGATCTTGTCTCATTCTTATACGTCAGTATTTAGCAAACAGATGGGCAGGGAAGGAGAAGCTTGTGCTGCTGCCATAGAGAACTGCCCCTCACCAAGGGATCTCCCTTCTGTGAAAAGGGAGGATGACAAAACCCTACCAACATCTTTTATCACGATTGCCCTGCCTACAGTTAATAAGTTGACTGTATTGACAGTGCTGCGAGGAAGCTCCAGAACAGAGCCATGGCTGGCTCGAGACACGCCAGAACAGAAAGACTGGGCAAGGGCAGGAAAAGGAGTTCAAGGGCAAGCAGAGAGAATCACTCCTACAAGCAGACACAAGTACCAGCTGCACAATCTCTTGCCAAGGTCATGGCAGGGGGCCAAGAAAGTACACAAAATCCAGCAGAGCTACAAAGTTGTCAATTTTACAAGATGTCAAAGGGAAGCAAGAGAGTCACCAGGAAGATTAGGTAAGAAAGCAAACGAACCTCACAGGAGGTTGCAGATATGGAAAAAACAGTGAGATGCCAACACTCCACACAGGCAGCAGCGTCATATTTGAGAGAGCAAACAGCAGCAGCAACTTATTGATTGGCATCCAGAGAACAGGATGACTTATATCACCAGACAGGCCTGGAGGCCAAACACATCACACTTCCCACCCCCTCTTGCAGAGCAAAGGTAGGATTTGTGTGCATTCCAAGAACCAAATCCCACCCACCAACCATAGCCTCTTCCACGAGGCAGAACATCTCCCAGGCCTAAAGCAATCAGCATTGAAGTGAGAGGAGATCTATCTTCCTGCCTGCAACACACAGGAAACTAGAGGAGACTCATGAAGTCTTTCACTCACCCTTACAACTGGGAAAGAAAAGTTGCTACAGTTTATTTAATATAATAGGAAGTTACAATCCCTTACGGATGAAGCCGATTTGGGCACTGTTGCAAAACAGGAACTCCCACCCCTTATTTGCAGAGCAGGGCTCATCAGGCCTCACTCCTACCTTCAAGTTCCTGGTATGAGGTGGCAAAGGGGGAACCAGCAGATCAGAGTAGAAGAACTCAATAGGAGGGTATTGTGGCAAGGAATAAAATCAGATATTCAGTCTGTCTTGTCAGTGCTTAGGATGTGGGCTAAACAGCCCTTTAACAGGCTTCCTTTCTTTATTATAAGATTGATGTTTTTAAAAAAAGATAGTAATTAGCTTTCATAGGCTGGGGAAGAACAGGATCAACAGTTCCACTTAGTTTCAGGATAATTAAAAACAGCACACACAAGTTCAAGGAGCACTTTGAAATTTTAATTGCATTCTTCTCACCAGAAATTCTTCTGGCTCTCCTAAGGCATATTCTCACTTGAAAGGGGCTTTGATGCACTGTTTTTGCAGGTAGCACAGGTGATTCTTATGTCACTGCTGCCCAAATTTCTAAGTGACTAAATCCAGGAACATGCAGAAAGAATGTGTGCAGGCCTGCAGCTCCCAGCACAGTCATAGCTGCACCTGCCTGCTGAAGCAGGTGCAGTAACTTTGTGCTCCATCCAGTCTCCTCACTTGAGATTTGATGCAGTGTACTTCATAAAAGCAGTAATAAGGACCTTTGTAGCATTAGATTCCCAGTCTTCTGTGTAGCTAGAATGCTTTATAATATTGTAATCAGAGCATGAGCCCATTCAGGACTAGATTGTTTTATTATTCACCCCTTCCAGCTGCCTCGCTGAAGCAAAGGCAGGAAGCTAAGGCACTGAGGGGGCACAGAGGGAGCCATTCAGCCTTTAGACACTTGCATGCATTGATCGACAGGCAGCATTGCTGAGTTCCCACGGCACAAAGTCACAGCAACTACCACACAGTTTTAGATTCCCAGGGGTTACAGCTTCCAGATCTGCTGCAACAAACCACACTGGGGAATTAGGGCCTCCACGTTCTCTTACCTTCTCAGAATTGGGGCATAAATGAAAGCTCATGTCTCTGCTGCCTCCCCAGCTTCTGCTACAGAGTTAAAACAGCTCTTTACCAAACCTAGAGACAAGTGAAGCTGTGCTACATTCCCCTTAGGTGAAAAAGCTCATCAGCTTTTCATCTGTACTCTGACTTGCCATAAGAGCTCCAAGATTACACCTAAAAACAGTCATTCACTAACAGTTACATGTAGCCTCATTAGAAGAGACCTTGGCAGTTGCTCATTTCTGAGCTAGAATTAGCACAAGTTGAAGCTGGCATTTTAGTCAGTTTTGAAGCTAACCAGGGCTTATACACCCTCATATTAGAGAAGTCTCCAGTGATGCTTGATGCTGATAACAAGGCTCTGCAAGCTCAACAACGGTGTTTGTGACAGACCCAAATGTTCTAGTAAGGACAGCTGTAGAGTAAGCACTCCAGTGCACGGAGCCCTTGCTGAGGACAGGTACAGCACCAGGTTCTCCCACAAACTGCTCATTTGACCTCACACTCAAGTTCTGGCAAGAATAGCTCACTTCAATGCTAATTCTAAACTTTTCCCTGGCAAATCCACTCACCCACAGAATCCAAAAAATACATGGCTTTGCTCAGTGTGTTTTAGGTTTTTTTTTTTAGTAGTTCCTATGTATGTATTTGATCAGCAGCTGTGTACCAAACTGGCATCTGATACACATGAATCATGTCCTCTGTGCACTAACTAGTGTATGATCAGGTATTTACAGGATATGGAATTTATTCTGCAGAGCTGAGGTTGTATACTTTATCCAGGACATGAGCTACAACTTAGTGTACACTAACAGTGCAGAAACAGTAGACCCCTGTGGAATGAGAAATAATGATCAGCCCTACCAAGTTGCCCTTTAAAATTAGCTCCCTAAATAGGCTCTGACCACAAAGCTGGAAAACTGAAGTCTTCACTAAGCAGATCACAAACTGGCAGAGCATAGGCTGAGGATTTGGCTCCTAGCTTGCTCATACATTATCTTGGCCTACATGCCAACTGCTGTGGGATGCTGGCAGCATTCTTCACTCAGGCCATATTGAGCTGGGTCATAGCAGAAGGCATATACATTAATTTAATACATCAGGAATATCTGAAGATTCTTTAAAATCAAGTTTCTCTGGAATGAAACCATCACTGAATGACAGCACAAGGCTTGAAACTGCATTTGCCCATCCTGATGGAACAGTTCCATTCCCTTTCCTGTACCAACAGGTTTTAAGATGTTAGGGGCAACCCAACCAGAAAAAAAATGAACGATTAGTAAGCTAGAAGTAAACACCCCAGGGCTCCAAACATAGGGCAACTTTGATTCATCTTTCAGTTCAGAGGCTTATTCCTCTCATGGGAATGAAATACAAATAGAACAGTGGTCAGAGCAGCCAGACCAGGACTTGAGCCGACCATTCCTTTGTACTAGACTAGGGATGTTCAAAAAATCAGTAACAATCTCGGTACCTAAAGGTATCAGTACTCCCTAAACACAAGTGATTTTTGCCTCAATTCAAACTAAACTACTAGCTTGGGTAGTTCTATTAGCCCCTTGTGGCAGTTCTTAGAAATTCAGTCTAGAACTTTAAGACTACATGGCAGAAGGCTTCAAACACTAAAATCCTATGAAGTAAAAGATGCTGCAAGTTTTCCTTAAGTGATGTTAATCAGCTGTCTGCCTACCTTTGATCACGAGCAGGCTGGTTTACAAGCCTGCTCTGGACACAGGAACAGCAGACAGACAATACTGGCACACAGCCAGATTTGGGGTTCTCATGTGGCTGACTTTAGACAAAGGATGGTTAGTGCATCAATGAAAACTGTTGAATTAAAGCAGAGGCCTTGAATAAGCCAGGGCACTGGTGTACATACAAGTGCCTTGCACAAGGACAAATTCAGACTTGGCAACAGAAGGGCCAAAAAGGCAAATATGTTTCAGGTAGTCAGCCCTCCAACTTTGAGGGGAGCTCTTAGAACTTGGTAGGCAGATGAGTATGTTCTGTTCCCAGTTGAGAGTAAGTAGAGGTAAACAGAAGCAGCAGGGTAGAGATAATATCACTGCTTCAAAAATCATTAGAATCATCATGAAAAATTAACCAACTGAAGCATTTCAGCAATAGTGGCAGAAGTCTAACTGGAAAGAGTTAAGACAACCTGACAGAACATGATTCTAATTAAGGTAGCAGGCTTAGTTCTTTGGGCATATCATGGAATTAATCTCTAGCAAGCAGCATGTACACATGCTTTCCCATGCTCCAGTTCTATCAGTGGTGAAATCTTTGAATATAATTGCACTATTAACTGTTGACATCATGGATTTTAAAAATTTAGCTCCCATTTGATACCTAACTAAAATATTAACTTTCTAGAAGAAATATCTTCAATATGTAGGCACTTATCTAGAATTTGCCTTCCTGAGTTCATTGAGAATCTCACTGAAGATTCTCAATATAACCAATAGAAGTTGAAATTCAGAGGTAAGTTTCTGACTCACTAAATAGCTGAGCTTTGAACTCTAGATCATGTTACAAGCTCCTGATATGGCTGCACTGTGCCCTTACCTCAAACACTTGGAAGATGGGATCATTGTAAACCAAAGCTAAAGCCCTAATGGAAGCAGATGGATGCCTGCCTTTCCACTAGTCAAATATGGAATATCATCCACATCACTTTAGCAAAGGTACCTACACCAGATATATTTCAGTAAATACTATCAGGACAGTTTGACCACTGAAACTGGATTTGAAGCATGCTATCCTTCAGATTGCTTTATCCATTTACCCTTGTCTCCTTCAACATGGGAAAATATTCCAGTTCTAACCTTCCCTTACTTATAGACTCTGGCTCCATTTACTTTTTCCTTAATTCTTTCCTTCTATGTCCTTCTATCTTCTCAGCACAACATATTGTATTTGCCATCCTCCTCGCAAGTATCCAGGAGTGGCCTGTGCCCACAGTGACTTCCATTTGCCTGAGGACCCCAGCATCCCAGCATTTCACCATGCAGATGACCACCCATCTGAAGCAATGGGAAGTGGTGTACCCTGCAGGAAAGCCTTTCCTCTGAAGACGGGCATTCAGACTGGCCAGTCCCCCTGCTCCCTAGAGCTTTAGCACAATACATTTGCCATCTACCATACTACATGTAGACACACCTCAGAAGGATGAGAAGACTCCAGTGCAGTTAAAGAAATTGTATAGGCTGCATC
Source organism: Tinamus guttatus (assembly GCF_000705375.1). Next base: position 91,585 of record NW_010589483.1, read on the forward strand.
ATGCTTTGTTCTTATTGACTATTTATCAGCTACTTGCTGTTCAGTTAAAACTTTACCCATGAAGGGAACAAGGACATGCAGCACCTCTCATGGAGGCTATTCACAGAATTGATATAGCCAGACATACCTAAGTTTCCTACTACTACAGCTGCTCATTACAACACTAAACTATCAACCTATAGGTAACAAATCTGATGCACTTCCTCCATATGCATGGTCTGTTGTTAACAGAAAACAGATCCTCAAGCTGCAAAGTTTAGCCACAGACATGCAGATAGGATGGCAGCAATTGCAAGTCTGAACAGAAGTGCAGTCATTTTGCTCCAGCATCAAGAACCCACTCCTAAACACCACATCTAGTCAAAACTTAACTGTTTGGAGCATGTTATTTGTGAATTTGTACCCTAGCACTATTAATTCAGAGTTTAGAATTAAGAGTGAAGTTCAAGAACATTGCTTAAAATGAGAATAAGCTTCTTCATCTTCAGTTGCTCTTAATTAATGGGAGGAGCAAAACACTCATTTAGATGCTATTCCAGCAAATGTTCCTTTGCAGAGGCCTGTATTTGAAGAGTGCCCATCTCCAAAACCACTTTCAGAACAAATTATTTCCTTTCTTCATCTGTCATTTTATAGGAGATTTCACCGACACAATGGGGTCTGCTTGCTTCCTCGGGGCACACCACCTCCATTAGAGGAAGAAATAAGTGCAATTATTTCAGATATAACTTTAGGAGCATGCTAGTATTTTGAGAACAAAGAATCCTAAAGGCACAAGTAGATACTAGTATTTAAAAACATCCTTTAGTTTCTTCAGCAGGGAGAGTAGCTTTTTATATTAAAGCTTACTACATATAGTGCTAAGCAGGAAGTACACCTAGAAGTTATTTCCATTTGGAAGATTAGTGCTTCTATAGACAGAAACTCCAATTGGTATGGTATTATGCACTAGGCAGGTGTAACTACCTTTTGTAAGCTACATCAAGACCAAAAAAATAGGAGCACACTGCAGAGACATTCGTGAATATTTATTCACAAGGAAAATAAAAACAGTTTTGTGAAATTTCAGTCCCAAAGTATTCAACTATTTCAGGGATTCAAATATCCATAGCAACATTCCCATTAACATCAGGAAGTGTTGGATTAGACCTACTTATATTGCACCATGATTTGAATTGTGATTCAAAGAATCCTGCTTGAAAAGCTCCTGTTTTTCAAAGTAGCACCCTAAGGCCACAACTCAGTGGGCTCCTAAGGAAAGGACAAGAAGTTCCTTCTTCCACTATGGCCACAAAGTCAGTCTTAAGCTTCTTTGGACATGAAACCTGCACAACAGTAAAGAGGTTTCAGGACAGAGTGAAGATAAGCAAAACCTTTCTGCAAGATAAAGGAAGATGTAGAAGTAGCTTTGGAACCTTGGCTCAGCAGTAAAACAAGTCTTTCATCTACATAAATCCACCTTAGGACATCAGCTAGTCTCTTCCACTTCAGTTCAGTGGAAAACACTGTAATACACAAATACTAATAAAGTTCCTCTGCTATAGCCCATAAGCCATGTCATTAATTGGTCAAAAGCACCTGCTGCCCTGCTAGGAATCACTGCCCATGTGGGCAATTAACCAGCATTCCCTGATTAACAGAGGCAGCATATTGCTCTATCATCTTCACTGGGAAGACTGTAGGCCTACCCCCTTCCACAGCAGACAAAAGCAACACATTGGCAAGACCATCATACACAGGTTTATTGCAACAGTCTCATACAACCAAGAACTGAGAGTAGTCATGAAATAGCCTTAACTACTTGCAGCTTTACCTTGTCATAAGCAATAGAGAATGTGCTTACAAGCATCATTTTCTGGTCAAGCTAGTTCAAACCCAAAGTTATAATTTTGTTTCTCCAAGAAACTTGGGAGTCACAAAAGTTTATGTTGGCACACCAGATTCAGTTGCTCAAAGGACAGCACCACCATAATCTGGCTTCTTTGTACTCCAGATTCAGTTGCAATCTCATCTTTCTTATCAGCTCTCCCTCGTGTTATCACCTGCTGATATCAGAACTGAGGGACCTGACTTGGCCTCAAGTTCAATGAAAGTTTTAGTAGTAAAGGACACAGCCACTTCTTCCTTTAAAGTGTTGGTTTTCTTAACAGATAAGATGAAGCTTCCACCCTTATTACAAGGCAGGGAACAAGTAACAGGCAAAGGTTAAGTCTTATGAAAAGTCTTTATTACCTTTGTTACCAGAAGAACAAAACATACTAAGACATGAGGCCAATAATGCTGCTGCAGTTTATTTCAACTAAAAAGATGCTTAGTATACAAAACAAGTGCAAGCACGCAATCTAGCTAAGGTGTTATAAAAACAGCTCCTTTTATTTAACCTCAGTATTTTGCAAGTTAGCAGGATGTAATCTGACATACAGCAAGCTCAATACTGTTTACAGTCTGCAATATATCTTTCACTAATTTTATAGCTTGTGTAAAGTACAGATTTTTCATGCTAAAGTTAACTCAGCCCTAATATTGAACTAGATTACTAACAAGTGCCCAACACTAATTTGTCAGAACCAGCTGATTCCACTAATTAAACACATCCCCTCCTCTAAGCAAAATGAACAAGGCACTTAAAGTTCCAGATTAAGGTGGAAAAAAAACACATTATTGCACCAGGAATTCAAATACTATAGAATTCCTGTTTCTTAGGGAGCTCAGTTACCTACACCTACAACCCAGCAATCACAGTCTATTAACAAGTATAGAAGGGAGAGTAGGACCACAGCCACTCAGTGGTGTTGACTTGATGTTACCTCTAAATTTGAGGTTCTATACCACACTAGAGATTGCAAGGTTTAGCTTAAAAAAAAAAAAGACTGGCTTCATTTCATTCTTTTAAAAGACTCAAGTAAAAGACACTATGAGGACCACAGCCGAGTTCCATGATTGTCCTCAGAAACTATACCAGGCATCAATACAATGCAAGGATGCAGAGCAGCAATAAGAGACATCATGCTATGATTACTGTGCAACACCACTGCTGTGCTTGAAAAACACAGCAACCCACCAATGGCATCACTGTTGTCACCAGCAATTTGAGAGACCTTTTCCCACAGGGTGATGTGGGCTGCACGGTGAGCCAATTACATTAACATAAGTGCTGGGAAGAAGCTGTGCCATGACTCCGGAGGGTTCCCAAGCCGGCACCAGTGCCTGCTTTAATGCAGTCAGATGCTCTGCCTCCTCCAAACACCATCAGCAATAGACTGCTGAGTCATAGAGCCCTGGAGGGACACTAGGAGCTGCAGAGCCTGCAGGTACAAGCTGCATGCAGGCTGCTGCAGACCCAAACCTCTCCAGCAGCCTCCCAAGAGCAAAGCAGCACTGCTAGCCCACATTAAAGCCACCTGGCAAGCACCAACTGCCTCCAGGCTTATCTTGTTTCACTGGGGGCTTTAATTTGAAGTACACTGTATTTCAATTTCCAGTATAAAGGTAGCAACCCTGATGTCTGAAAAAATCTTCACAATTCAATATAAACAAGAAGAGTTTTCCCCATTTCCAACCCTCATGTAGCAGAGCTGTCAAGTGACCTACACAGAATGCTTCGGATTTTTGCAAGCACCTTGTCATCTCACAGAAATTCAGACATAGGGAGGATTAGCTTTTAGTTTGTCTTCAAGATAGTCTACTATAACTTAGTAAGAAAACTTACTTTTAAATCAGAACATGAAGGAAAATATTTCAGAATTTAAATGGTCAAAGTACCTACTATTCTTAACCACCTTGAACTGGCACAGGTTAAAGGTTACTAGCTCCAGACCACCCTTCCTCAGTGTAAGGTCTCCATTTACTTATCTGAGCATCTATATTCACCTTACTGCACTTAAGTGCTAGTACTTGCAGTACTGAACTTGCTAGTATTTGCACCCTGTTTGGGGAGAAAAAGCTTTAAAAGTGACAAGCTCAGAGCAATGCCATACCAGCTCCCAGACAGTGCTTATTGCAAAATCAGCTCTTAAGACTAAACTACAAGTGATCTTGAGTGCACCACAGCATACTAGGCATAGAGATGCACAAGGAAGTATTCACCACATTCTTTTTTCTCTAAGATGAAGTAATCTTACTGCTAGAGCAAACTAGACATCTGTCTCAGAAATATAACCCTGTAAAAACAAAACTAAGGTTCTTTTTCATTACCAACACTGAATAGTGCATGATTAGATTTGAGCTTCTCACTGCTTTTACTTGGTTGTGATCATTCTCTTAAACACAAGATCTTACATTTTTCTTGTATTCTAATCAAGACCTAAACAGTAGGAAAAGCTTGCTCTGTTTTTACTAAATAGCCCTTACATTTAAAAGTATAAAATGCTTAGTAAATACCCACTTTAATTACTAGAACTACAGCATCCCTTGGAATGACCTCTTAAGGACAAGGGAGTATATTCATCATTGACCTTCAAGGTAATGAACCTTTCTTGAGCTGGCACAGCAAGAAAACACACTGCTGCATGTAATTTAATAAGCAGAGACAATAAAAACAGTGAAAAGGTAAGCTGACCTTATGTTTGGCATGCTGAAATTTTGACCCTTCCTGCTCTTCATGCTGCCCCGAGCTGGCTCTCTCCCTTACACTTCTATACCCAGGACTGGGTATAATGTACTCTTTTCCTATGTCGATGTCTTTCATCTTCCGTAAACGCCAGGGTTTACACGTGTATTTTCACGTTGAAGACCTGAAAAAAATAAATAAGTCCCACATCATTATATGCCATGTCCAACATGAGTTTAATCAGCTATTTTAAAAGCCTTCCCCCCTCCCCCCAAGTAAGAAAGCAGTTGTAAAGAAGTTGGCATAATAGTACTAAAAAATACCACTCTGGAATCCTGCAGAAGACTCCAGCTTCCCCTGAACTAGTTTAAATGTGTCCTGAGGTAAAAAGGGAGTACAATGATTTTCAATGCACCAGAATGTAGAATCTTACTCCCTAGAATTCTAAAATAAGATTATGCAACATGACAGATAGAATTAACTAAAATGAGTTAAAACTTTGAGAAACTTCCAGTTTGGAAGATCAAATCCTTGGGAATCCTCTGTTAATGTTTAAGATAATGCATTTACGGTAGTATTCTAGTGGAAAATTTTGCAGAATAGAGATCCCTAGAGATACCACAATATGATGAAATTAGTCATTCTATATGCATTTTGGTCAGAAAAATATCCTCCTCCATAAGCTTATTCATTCACTGCTCAAGTCTGAACTAGCCTCAAGCAGGTACATGGATGGGAAGGAGCCACATCTTCAGCACTGCGGATTCTCCGCAACCTATCAAACCCCCCATAAGGTCAGGGGAAAAAAAATAAATGAAAGGGAAAAAGAAGTCCCAGAAGAAGAATTACCTCACCTCGCAGTGTCATGTTCTATAGCGCTGCTTTCTGTCACCTGCCTTAAACCAGCACCACGGAAGAAGCCCGCTTAGGTCCTTGGCCAGACCCTTGGCCGGCCACATCGGCTGGGGGCCTCCCCCCCCCCCCCCCCCGCCCACCCCGCCCCC
>NW_010589483.1:97925-111720 GCF_000705375.1 Tinamus guttatus
GCCGGGGGGCTGCATCGCTGCGGCTGTGTGGTGGCACCAGCCCACATGTGGCCACATGTCCCCCCCCGTGGCAATGAGACAAGAGCAGCCTTGGGGCTGAGGTGCCACCCCAAGCTGAGCGGAAGACGGCTCAGGCCCTGGGGAAGCTCCGAAGGAGGAGATGCGTCGCAGCCGCCCTTACCATCGCACAGGGCCATAAATATCCCTATCAGCCCCTGCGCTGCGGCTCCTTGCCTGCTGCGTTTCCGTTCCTTGTCCTCATTTGACATCCCGCTTCCACCAGCCTGGCTTGGCTGCTCCCTCGTCTTAGCAGTTTATGTAACAAGTGCCGGTTTGTGCGGCCGCCGCTCCCTGTCAGCACCCGCTGTGGATGCTGATCCGATGTGAAAGCGGGAAGGGACACAGGTAAATATGGGAGATGGGGATAAAGGTGGGCCAGGATGAGTGCCGAGAGCAGCAGTGCTAGTGAAGTGTCACATCACCGCGCGGGCGATAATTCAAGGACACCCTTATGGCACCTGAGGATCCCGTCAGAGCTCTGACCCACGCGGTTACAAATCCTCTTGCCCCACTTCTGGCAAAGCCAAGAGCTGGTGATGCTGGTGACACTGTAATATTTGGGGACAGCAGAACAGCAAAACAGCGGAGAAGCAGAGCCTGACCCAGTGCTGGGCAGCCAAGGGTGCACGTGGCTTTTTGTGTTTTTCTATTCCTCCAAACTACAAACTCAGCAATTTCAGACTGCTTCAGCTGAAATTTTACTTGGGAGAAAAGCTGCAAGGTGTATTTTATCCTTTCCGCATTCTGCGTTCCAGCAGAGGGTGGATTTTGAGACAGAAACCAAGAGGCAGTTTGGGATAAAGGGCACTCGTTAAACAGATCTCTGTGTGCAACACACTGGAGTGCAGGGGTAAATAAACATGCAATAGCCGAGCAACAGAGTTAAACAGCAAAATCAAACAGGACAAATCAAAAGTTAAACAGCAAAATCAAACAGCACAAAGTGTGACTGCTGTGGATATTTAAATAGGGTTAAAGCTTTCAAATGAATCACTTCTATTGCATTTGAGGACATTGACCTGAACTTATCATGAGCAGAGCACCACACATGTGTCTCTGACTCCTGGCCCGTGGAAGCAACCAGGGCTGCTCGGGAGAAGTGGTTCTCTGTGAACCAGTCACATGCTGATGCCCCCAAGCTCTTCTTCACGTGCCTGAAGGGAGAGATGGATCTGAACTCCCACTGTGCCAAAATGCCTGAAAAATGTGTTCAGAAGATAAGTGATGAGCGTTGTCTCAGCTGCCTGAGCTGCCTATGCTTGTGCTGTCCTCAGTTTCACTGGTGCTGGAGTAGAGCCAGAGCACGAGGGAGGCCATGAGCACAAGCTGGTGCGAGGTGATGTGCACGGGCAGCTCCAGGGATGGGCTGCTGATCGCAGCCATCGGCAGCATCTTCACACCCGTATTCGATCACAGGACTGCTGGAGGAGAAGCTTAAGTCAGCACAGCCACCCGTGAGCTGCCATGCACCTCCTTCAGCGTTTGTTCCAGAGGATATAAATGTCCTGGTGCCACCGACAAGCAGAGCTGCAGCTTCGGCTCCAGTGGCAGCAGCCCATGCTTTTAGTGCTGCAAGTCCTAGATTCACCCCTGCGGGATGGCAGCTGTTACATAAACAGGGCTGGTGCAGGATTAAAACTTTCCCTGATTCAAGATCTGGGATTTGCTGCAATCGGCACTGAACAGCAAGAAAAGCATAGCCAACCTGAAGAGCCAGCGGTATTTTCCATAGCAAGGCAGCGGCGCTTCCTAGAGGTGTGGAGAATCCACTTCCCTCTGCCCCGAAACCTGGGCAAGGGATTGGAAGCAAAGCTTTAAACAGCCACATTCGAGCTTCGCGTGAGCCATCAGGTCCAATAACCGCGTGCCACCACATTGCCCAGGGAAAAACAGGCTCAGCCTGTGGCGGTGACGGTCATTTATTTCAGTCAGCATTTCAGTCAGACCTGAGAAGGCCCCTTCCTTCAGCACAACCTCAGATACGCCTGTGGTCAGCGGTTCGTCCCTCCCACCCATCACAGCTCCTCTCCCAGGCACATCACATGCAGAGGACATGTTCTTCCTTCCTCCTGCCCCACGGGATGCTCCGTCTGAGCCGCTGGAGCTTGTGTTTTCTGCATGAGCTTCCCGGATTCAGCCCTTCCCAAGGAACGCGCTGACAGCTCTTATGCTTGCTGGTTTTTGCTCCCTTGCTGATCAGAGCTCTCAGCCACAAAGTGCCGAACTCATAAATTAATCGGATGGCTCAAGGAAAAGTCCCATGACCTCAAATTTAGCCTGCAGCACTGCAAACCTTAACAAGCCCCAAAACAGGGGTGTGTGGAGGGATCACACTTGCCAGTGGTCACACACACCGTTCTGTGCCAGGACAAGGATGGTGGCTCTCCCTTCGTGCTGTCCTACCCGTCCTCATCCAGGACGCTGTGCACACAATATCGTACACATTTGGTGCCTGCTCGGCTCCAGCTGGGTGTAGCTGTGCAGAAAGGGGCTTGCAGGACCGGAGAGTGAGAGACCCAGACACACGAGCCAGCCCTTCCCTGATCCCAGCACTTTCCTTTGCACTGCGCTGATTGCCGGGGTGCACATGGGGCAGGGGATCCCTTGGGAAGCTCCAGACCTGAGTGGCTCCCTGTGAACACCTCCCTTGGCAGCAGGGGTGTTCTCAAGCTCCTGCCCTTTCATTAGTGCCTCCGCAGTGTGGCTGCAGGTGACTCACACAGACATTCGGGCTTTTTGCTGTTTCAGTGCTGAACAGTCTGTGTTGCAGATGGGAAGCTGGGAGGGAGGGAGTTGAGGCCAGCTCACACAAAGCAGCGAGAAATGCTCCTTCCCTGCTTTTTTTTTTTTTTCACCTTTTTTTTCCCCAGAAAATATGGAAGAGAGATATGATGGGTTTGGACTTAGAGAAAAGATGAATCTTTTTTTTTTTCATCCTGATCTGTTTTAGGCAGTTCATTAATATCTTAATACCCCATGAGTTCGGCTTGTACTCACTTGAACCTTGCGTACGATTACCAGCCATGTGGCTGTTCACACACCGTGATTGTGTTTCACAGGATAAACCTTGAACTGGCCTAGACTGATCTAAACTGGTGCCGTGCTCCAGACTGCACCAGTACCACCTTCCCTGCAGCTCATATGGTAAGACAAACCTGCCAAGAACCAGCTAATAATCAAAACTTAAAAATATATAAAAAAAACTAAAAGGCATTTCTGCTTGCCATATTTCTTGTTCAAGAGCAGAAGTAAAAGAGGTGCCGCACTGCACTGTAGGTTAGATTTGGTTTGTAATTCATTATTTGGGTCATGGGAAAGGAACGCGGAAAGAGGGCTGCATTTTATTTCATATACTCCCTTCTCTGAACTTTGGAAGGGCAAGATACAAGTAACACCCAGCAGCAACTAAATTAAACTTCCTTTTTCTTTCTTTTCTTCTTTCTTTACATCTGAATGAGATGTGAAAAGCCAGAAGCTCTCAAAGCTATTGTGGTGTTTAAAGCCTAATCAAATGCAGGAAACAAGTTCAAGGCAGTTCATCTTCAGACTGAGTGATTTTTTCCATCTTTCTTCTAAAAACCTGATAATTCTGAGGACAAGATTAACTCAAGGACAAAGCACTGCCCACAGGGCAGAAGCAATGGTGCAGACCTGTGAACAGTAGCAAGTTATGTGGTTTGCAGAGCTCCTACCATGCCCGTGGTTAATGAGTAATTGGTAGAAATCCGCGGCACGGGGCTGTGTGCTATCCAAGTACAGCAGGGAACAGACAAGCTGAAGGCTTGGCCACCTCGTGCAGTCGGTTACTGGATGGAGTTGGGGGAGAGCTAGCAGTACTGCAACAAAAAAGCTGTGGATGTGTCTGGGTGAGCACGAAGGAGTGGGATGGATCCCTGCTGTATCACCCTGATGGTGGGAGTTGTGTCCTTTCAGCTCTCTATTACTCATGGTCTGGAGGTGTGGAGCAACAGCTTTGGTTAGCAGCCAAGGTGCAGCACTAAAATGGGGGGAGAAAATCCTCCAGACTCATCTCTGAAAGTGGTCTGGGATTGTCCCCTAGCCAGGCTGTTAGGAAGGGACAACAGTGACATCGGTGATGTCAAAGCATGTGCTCCGCTCTGACTGTTCTGGGTCTGGTCAGGGCTGGCTAAGCAGCTGTGCAGGGAGAACTGGTTTGTACCTTGCAGACCCTGGAGGCGATGGTCACCATGTGACGTGGCACAACCTCCACATCACCTCTTGGGGACGCAGTCATGGCCAGCTGCCAGGGCAGGACAAGGGCAGGAACAGAGCTGCTCAGATAAAAAGTTGGAGGTGTCGCTGTTTCCAGCTGTGGAGAAAGAGCAGAACCAGACAGGGTGGAAAGGTCCCCCAAATGGGCTGTTTCCTACAGCCACCAGGCCGTGTGGCTGTGCGGGCCCTGCTTGATGGGCACCACCATGAAAAAAACAACGCATGGGTGTAGTTTTCTCGGCCACCTGGTCACAGGACAAATGTTCCCTCTGCCTCTCCCCTGGGCAAAGGAGGAACTTGCCCTGCTGATGCCCAGAAACGCTGCACATGCTACAAGCACGTGGGCTTGCGGTGCACCAAACACACAGGCGTGGACAAGCACTTCCTTCTAATCTTCCAACACATGATGAAGCTGCTGTTTGTCTGACTTCCTTCCCATTCCCCTAAATCACCTCCATTTCCTGCATCTCTGGTGAAGTGACTGTCACGGTCTCAGGGATGTTATCCAGGCCCCATGTCCAACACCTTCCTTCTGCTGCCCCGTGCTGTGGCTCATGGGTGCCACTGCCTCTGTCACAACCTGCTTTCTCCCTCTCTCCCTGAGCTATGGAGATGTGGGGAGAGATTCTCATCCACTGTAGCTCAGCTGGCCTTTATACACTTCACACCTGGGTCATCCACACCACTGGAATATGGGATGTTTCCCTGGTGCTGGTCCATAAAATGACAGTGTTGCAGGGACTCCGATGGACACAACTCAAGGTCCCTAATTCCCCAGATGTTCCCAAGTCCTTGGATTTTTTCACAGTGCATCTTCTGCCCTCCAGCTTAATGTGAATCACCAAGGACCAGGCTTGTCCCGGCACCTCTGCCGACGTCCAGCATCGGCAGCCAGGTAGCTGGGAAGTTACGTGGGAAGAACAGGCTGGCTGAGCACAACACGTGGCCTGCAGGGAGAAGAGCTTTCTGTCCCAGAGGATACCGCACTAGCAGTACAAATGTAAAGGGCTTTAAAAAGGAGAAAAAAATAATTAAAAAGGCTGGAAGCCCCTGGTGGTGCCTGGGCTCCCACGTAGCAGAGAAGAGGCCATCTGGGATGCCAGTTTTGGAGTTCCCCGATGTGATCAGTTGATTTTAGAAGTGAAACACACCCCAGGGAGGACAGCCAAGGTCAGAGCGCATCGGGCCTGGGGGCTGTCACTGCAGAGCGTGAGACAGGAAGAAGGGAAGCTGCCTGTTAGGTGCAGCTCTGCCCTGCTGCAGTGCTTGGTGCTGGGGCTGCTCCTGGGCGAGCAGGTCCCTGGGGTCTGACCCTGCCTGCAAACCATCCTTTGCATCCCTGACAGGAGGGAGGATGGGGAAACCTGGATGGAGACGAGGGGGAGGGAGGTAGGGGAGGCCCCTGCGTCTACGCAGAGCAGCCCTGGGAAGACCGTGAGGACGCAGTGGGGGCCCAAGGGAGCCATGGCAGCCCTCACCCCCAGCCCTCCCACAGCAAGAGGGCAAGGGGCTGTGCTTGGAAGGGTTTGCTCAGGGATGTGGCTTTGGATGCAGACTGCCCCACCTGCCCAGGAGGTGAGGGATGGGAAGCAAAGGCAGCAGTGAGGAATGAGCAGTGCTTGGGGGGACTTATTTTGTTCTGCTGCCAGGGCAGAAGGAGGACAGGACCCAGCCCATGTGGCCACAGTGCTTCTTTGTGCCCCCTCTCGCTGTACCAGCTGGTGGGACTGGGGGAACCACTGTTGTGGGGTGCTAGTGGGATTGGCACAGAGTCTAGGCAATGGCCTGGGTTAGCTGAGGCAAACTTTGCAGTGAAGACAGCAATACTGATTGGTCTGAGACCTTGAGGCTGCTTGTTAAGGCTTCAGAAATATCTGCGTGGCAAAACATACGTCTAGAGCAGCACTGCCTTGCCAAGCAGAGCCCCGTCACGTGCCTGTCCCACGCTCTGCAGACGAGGGCAGTCCCCCAGGCATTTCTGAGCCACTAATAGGAAAAGCCCCATGTGTAATCGTGGCTTAGTCAGGTCAACTGGAAACGAAGCGCGCTGGCTGCTGCGTGCTGCTTGTCATCATGCGGCAGGAAGAGGGGGACCCGTGCAGCCATCGCTGCGGAGATTCGGCCCGGGAGCAAAGAGTGCGAAACAGCCCTGCAGCCTTGGTAACAGCCCCCACAGCTCTTGGAATAACAAGGTCAGTTTAGTACTGATAACCAAGGAATGGCACTAGCTTCCCTGTGGCCTCTCTCACAGCCAGGGGCACGGCAGGAGCTGGAGCCTCCCCATCAACGAACAGTGTCTGGCTTCATCTTAAAGACAGAACATTGAACCAGTCTGAACTAATGGAAAATGCCCTGCTCTCATTCTGCTCCCTGGCTGACGTGCACGTAACATCAGTCACTACCTGCTCCTTCTCCGAAAATCCAGCAGCCCTTCCTGCGGGTGAGAGGAATGCTCCAGCGTTGCACAGCCTTTGTGAAGCTTCGTGCTGCCTCTGCTTTCCTTAAAGAAGCCAGGGCCTTTTCTGCAGATTGCACTTACAGTGGTTATAGTCCAAGGTGAGCAAGGTCAAGCTTTGAATACTGTTTATTGCTTTCGTATTTCCCCAGCATGTTTACAGTGCTTTGCACAGAAGAGATGGTTTAAAGCACACACTTCTGCGGGTGCATAGCAGATCATGTGGCGATGTGCTATGATCACAGGCAGAGACACAGTTTAGATTAAGTTTCTAGCTGAACACCTGCGTCACCTATAGGTAGGAGTATGTCTGGCTCCCTGGATCATGCCTCTCAATAGAGACATTTCCTCTGCCATCCATTTGAGGGATTTTGCTGAGCTCTGCCTGTGCCCTTAAGAAACACATGCTCTGCACTCTCTTCTTGCATCGATGTTGACTTAAGGCCAGCCTGGTATCTCTGGGCTTAACTCTGCCCTGTTTTGCACTTCACGTCGTTGTGGTCACCCCTGCAAAGTCGACCCACACCAAGACAGGCCTCCCCACGTGCTCCTGCCAAGAGGCTGCTGCTCTGGCTTCCCGGTGCAGGCATCAGGGCTGTCACGTTATCTCCAAGGGCCAAGGAACAAAGCTGATTATTATAATCCTGCTAATAGTGTTTGTTTCCATCTATAGTATTGGCACTGCAGCCACAGCAGTGTCCCCATTTGGGAATAACACCCCTATGATGGGTGTGATTACAGCCCCAGAGACACTCCAGCCTGGCCCCAGGTGTGCTGGGTCTGGCTGAGGGTAGAGGAGGGGACCTAGTCCTGTCTGGTAGAGCTGATGGTCTCAGTTCAAAGGAGGTAAAAAGTTGGGTGAAGAAAGCAAGAGAGAGTTTGGATGACTAGAAGATGCCAAGAATCAAACCATGCAATCAGTAGTGTGACCATTACTTTGCAGCACAACTGAGCAGAAAAGGATGAAAAGAAGTAGAAATAATTATACTTCAGGTGTCAAAGTCAGCACTTGAAGGAGAGTACTGCAATCCTAGAAACTTCTCCGCGAGACAGGGTATCTTGTGGGACTAATATTCCCGCTGATTTGACTGCAAGGTGGTGGGAGCACTGTGTTGAACCCCTCTGCACATCCCAGGTACAGACTCTCATCCTGTGGCTTTGCACATTGTGCCACAGAGTAGTTAATTGCACTGAATTGGAAGAAACAGAAAAGGAGCCTCTCATCCAGACTCAGTTTCTTTCTTATTTCCAATGTATTACCTTTTCCTTGGTCCCACTTTGACTTGAATCAGCACTTCTCTGCCACTAGGAAAAATGGCATTAATCAGCCACTTCCTGATATTTTCTGCAACCGTATGAATGTGACAGTTTGAAATATAACCCCTGTGAATTAGAAAAGGCATTGGAGCGAGTCCATGGGAAACATGAGTTCAATAACCAGATCTGTAGTATACAACATCTGTGGAGATAAGATGATTTCTCCGTGGCTTTGATGTGATGGAAAGGGGTTGCTGAGTTCTCCTGGAGAAAGTTCCTCTTCCATCTTTATGAGTTGGATCTTAAGGAAGCTCCAACATGAAACTTTTCTGAAGCAAAGTTCTGTGTGTGGGGGCAATAGAGCAGGTCCTTGAAGCAGCACAAAATGTCACTCAGCTCCCAGCCTTCTTGGGAAACATAGATTTCCTTGGACAGAGAAGGCTGATCAATGAGTCTTGTCCACAAGTGCTGGGTGGGCAGGGCAGGAGAAGGGTTAAGGGAAGCGGGAGTTGGGTCGCCCGCTCTTCTGGATGGGGCCATGCAGGAAGGTGGTGATCAGAGCACAGATAGCCATGGCTTGATCAAAGCCCCAGCTTGGCTTCTGGCGGAGCGGCGGTGGGAAGCGGGGCTGCTCCTTCCTGACATGAAACATCTGGTGCCGGCAGCGGCGGAGGCGGAGGGAGGGACGGCTCCCCCTCGCAGTCCCTCCGCCAGGCAGGGCTGTGGCTGCTCCTGGAGGGAATGCTGGAGGGGCCCCTTTCCTCCCCAACATGACGAGGGATGAAGAATAACCCTGCGCTCACACAGGGAGCAGGTAACAGCCCCAGCTTGGAGCAAAGGTGCAGGGACAGAGCAGCCACTGCGGCTGGTGGCCTTGGCAGGGTGACCACTGAGTTGGTGGCAGAGGGTCTCTGTCTGAGTGCACAGTGAGGGAATTTCCCATGCGTCCCAGGGCCAGGTAGTGGCCAGTTGTCCTTCTCCTGGCTACCAGCCCTGGCTACTTCAAGCTGGGAATGCCCTGCTTGCCCCAGCAGCCCTCACCTGGCACTGCAGTCCCCTTCCCATGATGCTGGTGATGCCAAAGACTGTCCCTGTAGCTCTCTGCAGGCTGCCATTTCCCTGCCACGCTGGTGTTTCCCTGCCACACTGGCATGGTTGCAGGTGCCAAATCGCGCAGCTTGCTCAGTGCTTGGTCATTCCAGAGGAGACGTCTTTTCCTCCAGCTCAGCCTGCACATCCGTTCCTACCAGCCACCGCTTGTCACTGCGGTGCTAACCTCCCCAGGGCTGGTTTTCCACGTTCTCTGGAAGAGCTCCCCTTGCTACGGGAATCCTGGAGGACCAGGGCTAGAAAAGAGTTAGCTGAGAAAACAGGAAGCAGTTCTGATGTCTGCTCTGCTCTGTGACAAGGGATCTCTCATCCCCAGAGGCTCCCAGCGAACATCATCCTCTTCCAGCACAAACAAGCCTGTGCATGGGCTGCTGCCTCATTCCCCAGGGATAAATCCCAGACTCACATGGGTTTTGAGGCCCAGGGACTCCAGGGCCAGAGGTGCCACTCCAGGAACACATGCCCCAGCATGGGCGAGAGGAGCTTTTGGGTCATACGGAGCAGCCGGCTCTAGGGGTCCTGGCCCTGCGTCTGGCACACATGGCAAGGCCAGATGGCAGCTGACTCACCTCCCAGGCCAGGGTGTCCTCGCTGACGCCAGGTCGGAGCCTGCGCCCGCCTTGCCTAACGCTGGGCACGTCCCCAAGAGCGGCCGGGAGGATGAATCAGCAAAGGCCGCTGCCAGCGCCCGGGCAGCCATCCGGAGCACCAGCGCACGTGGCCTTCGTGCACCAGCATGGTCACCCGCCTGGGAGCGGGTCTGCCGGCGTGAGCCAGCACTGCTGCTTCTCACAGAAAAACAGCTGGGGAGCAGCACCCCATCGTGTAGACTTCATGCGAGAGCCACAAGAGGAGCAGCTCTGGGAGGAGCTGGGTCAGGATGCAGAGCAGCGTCCGTTTGCTTTCATGTTTGATCTCTGCTTTACTTGTGACCTGCAGTGTTATATTTACCTGCAGGACTCACTTCCGTGCTCAGGTAGATCTTGTCCAGCACAGATGTGTCCAGCTGTGCAGGAAGGCTGGACAACACACCTGCGTGCTGGATCCTTCTCTGTGGGGCAGGAGCTCCTCTTGTGTGTGTGTTTGGGGCAGGCAGACACCTCTGCACCTGGCAGGTGAGCATCAGCCATCGCAAGGGAGCTCAGGGCAGCCCCTGGAGCCTGGACACCCACATCAGGATGCAGCATTTGCCCTACACCACCTGCATGGGGGCAGCCCCAACCCCCAGGCTCCACAGTAGCTTGGCACAGACCAGGCAGGGCAGAATGGAGGCACTTGCTGCATCTGTGACCTGGAGTCGAGATGACACAGCCCATGGTTGAGCTGAGGCACCTTATAATGCTCCAAGGACACCAGGAGCTACAGCCACCATGGCAGGACATGACACAAAGCGAGGGGAAATGAGTTTGGTGCTAGATGCACAGTTCTTCCACAAAAACCTCGTGAGATCCTCTGCCTTCAAGGCTCCCTGTCCTAGGGACCTCCTGACA
The DNA here is from genome assembly GCF_000705375.1 of Tinamus guttatus. The sequence goes on from NW_010589483.1 coordinate 108,531, forward strand.
CAGGTCCCACCCAGCCCTGACAAACATGGAGCCCTTCATATGCCCCAAATATGGCCCAGAAAGCAGAGCAGCCCCACAGCACTCACCCTGCTCCGTGATGCCCTATCCAGAGGATTGCAAGGGTGAGGAAGTAGAAAAAACCCCTAGTCAGTGTTAACCCCCCATCTCCTCCCCATTCTGGAATACTCAGCTCGATGGACTTTTAGTTGAACCCAGCAAAACCTCATTTCAATTTCATCAACCTAATTCGAATTTTAAAAGCCTCCTTGGAATTGGGATTCAGAATATGCTTGGCCTGGGTGCTGCTGGCCTGCAAGTCCCTGCTGAAATCAAAGGGAACCGTTCCTGCAAAGCCTGAAGAATATTTATCAAGCTGATTTTGAGTTCAGTTCATTATCAATTACCTTATTTGTCTTCCCCTGCTCCTGCCAATTTACCAGGGCAACGCCTTGGAAACTTGCCTCATTTGGAGAGAACAGGATGTAATTAGCCGGATAATCTGCTGATTCTCTTGTTGAGCTCCGAGTGCCGTCTTGACACGGGCAGTGGCTGCACAGGCTGGATCAGACCTGCTTTCTGGTGCTGTTTATGCATTTAGTGCGACACAGGCAGGAAGGAAGATGCTGTCCTGCCCTCAGGCAATGACAAATCCACCTCTCAGATAACTCCTCAGATTGTAACCCGTGGGCTAAAAGCACCTGGGAGCTCTTGTTCCGGCCTTTGCTCCTCTGCTTGGCAAAAGGATTCCCAAGAGGATGCGGATACCTATTTTTGACCAAGATAGGAATGATTTATTTCTCCAGCACAGCTTATCTCTATTTTCTCAGTTGTGTCCATCCTGGCTTTATTCCAAGCCATTAGCTAAGGTCAAGCAATTTACTCACAAGATGCAACACAGCAAAGGCTCAGTCATAATTTACTGGGGTCAGATGGCACAAGAGATCCTTAACACTTTAACCGGCAAGGAAAATTCAGGGAATACCCAATGCTGCAGAGCCCTTCAGGAGGCAGAGGAGAGCTGTCTTCTAGTCACTGTTGTGAACCTGCAGTTCAGTCGATGGAAAGGATGCTGCGTTAACATATTGTATACAGCAAATATGCACTTGCCCAGCACGCCAGCACTGCCACAGGGGTTATGCCGGTTCCCCGCAGCACTAGGACAACTCCGTAGGTCTCAGCAGCCCCCCTGCTCCAAGCCCTCCAGGTCTTTCCTCAGGGAGTCTCTCAGCCCATTTTCCAGGTTTTCATGCAGAGGTTATAATACAGTTCTATCCTGCAGGGGAAAAAAAAAAAAAAAGAGCAGGCAGGCTTGCTGTGACTGAGTAAGAGAGACCATGGGACCATAATCAATGGATGGAGATGAGAGATGAGGATGCGGCCAAGAGCACATTCTGTGTCCAGCACTGTAAGCACCCAATTCCCTCCTGAGAGCCAGGCCAATACAGAAGGACTCAGGAGGGACAACCAGATCTGCATGAGGACAGAGCCCTGCCTTGGGCAAGGGGGACTGGGCCTGATGAAGCTGAATGCGCCTGAGCTAATGATGTTGCAGGGGGAAGCAGCTAGACTCCCACCTCTGGACTGCTTCACCACGCTCGGGGGAGGCCAGTGCCACCCCCCAGCATTATGAGCAGCCTATGCAAGTTATTCGTTCTCAAGGCTTTGCCTGCAATGGATCTTCTGTAGATTCAAAATAGGTGATGCATAATGGGCTGAAATGTCTTGGAAGCAAACAGTGATCAAATACAAGATCTTGTTCCTAAATTGTTCTTGGAGATGCCCTGCATATATCACAAGCTCTGACTTTTGCTATCCTGTCTACATACATATATCACAAGCTCTGACTTTTGCTAAACTTATTCATGCATATGGAGCTAAACCCCTGTCCGGCCCTTGCAAGGACAGGAGAAAACTATCCTGCCTCTCCACTGACTGGGCTGGACTGAACTATAGAGTCAGGACTGCAAGGGGAACTCAAGAAATCCGAAGGGCTTTGACGATTTTCCTCACTCCAGGCAGGACAGGCAGCTCCAGGATCCCACTCCATAAGATGCTCTCCTGCTGCCCACTGCTTAAACTACAAACAATCTGGGCGGCAGGAACACTAGATTCTGTCTAGTTAGAAAGAAATCACTACTACATTGAACCTGTTATTACCACCCCATATCTATTCACGCTTCCGACCTCTCCATGATACAATGGACACTGCCCCCAAAAAAGCCAATTGCTGTCCTACTGCCTCTGGTTTTCATGGTCTCATTTACCTATCTTCTTCACACATTACACTTGTTTTCTCCTATTTTCTAGTCCCTGCCATGCCCCATCACCAGCTGAACATCCGAGCAGTGGCAGGAGCTTTCCAGGAACAGCCACCTTGCATACACAGGTGAGCTCCAAGATGAGACAGATGTGCCTTGTGTCTGAAACACCATCGCACTCAGTGAGAATTACCAAAAGTTTTGTTGAATAGAAGAGCAAGTGCTCTGCCTAAAAACTTGGAAAATCCAAGGAGTAAAACTATGCCTACCGTCAGCAATGCCTCAAATACATGCAAGCCACATCAAGGGAAGAGCTTGTTTCAGCCAGTCTGACCTACATAACACGGCTTTGTCCAGTGATTCATGCATGAAGTCTAGTGACTGGTGTTGACCCAGAAGAGTGGTTTCCAGTGATGAGCTCCAGCCCCAGGAGCTCTTCACAGAGGATTTATGAGAGACAACTGCAAAAAGCCACTTCACACTCATGCAGCAACCTCTACCAGTGAATCACCTATTTGTGGGCAGCCTAGAGCCCCCCACAGCAAGAGGGGTGCAGACACAGCCTCTAGCAGGTCGAGAGGCCCCTTCCTGTGGTGGGAAAGGTATCGTGGACCTCAGGAGCCCTCCCTAGTGAGACCCTTTAGCAGGCAACCACCAGATTAACAAGGGACAGCAGGTCTACCCACAAAGCGAGTCATCACCACGGGACAACAGGTATACTCACAGGAGACCTCCCCAGTGAGAACCTTCAGCAGGCAACCACCAGATTAACAAGAAACAGCAGGTCTACCCATAGAGCAAGTCATCACCACGGGACAACAGGTATACCCATAACCTCAAATGAGCGGCAGGTAACGCAGCTACAATGCCACGTTACTTCTGAGGCTCCCCACGTGGCTTGCGACAACGCGGCCTGCGACAAGGCAGCCCGG
>NW_010589483.1:112034-128480 GCF_000705375.1 Tinamus guttatus
CGGCGCGTGGAAGGAAAAAGCTTCTGCAGAGCTCGAGTGTGGGCAAGCACCTGAGCTCGCCTGCTCAGCGTGATTAACTGCTTGCAGGGCGCGTAATTACCCACGCGAGTGCAGACCTGGTACAAAGCACTGCCAAAAATGGGTCAAGGAATAGTGTGGAATTTTCAGGCTTGAATCAGTAAGTCAGGTTTAAAGTGCAGCGTGAATCTCTAGTCAAGAGGACACTCGCTTCACATTAGATAGAAGGTTTTTTTATTATTATTATGGAGACTCTAATTCTTGTGGCTTTGTCATTCAAGTCTGACAGGTTTTTCTTGTAGCAGTTAAAGCCAGAGTCAGGGAACTGGCACTCTGAAATCTTTTGATGTTTGTTTGTTTTGTTTTGGTATCTGTCGCTTATTTGAGGCTTCTTGAAGAGTTTTAGATGTGATAATCTCACCTTTCTGTTCTGACAGTAATGATATTTCAGCTTCAGTGGGTGTGTTCAGCTATCTCTCCATCTGTTTATTCATTTGTTTATTTATTTTAAGGTTCTCCTACCTATGGCAAATGTGGCCATGATCGACTATACCCTGGAGTTCCTAACGGCAACTGGAGTAGAAGAAACTTTTGTTTTCTGCTGTTGGAAGTCAGCTGAGATAAAAGAGCATTTGCAGTAAGGAACTCTACTCCTTCATTTCTAGCTTGGTCATAGAACCTCCTGGGAAGAAGTGGGGCTGTGCACTATTTCAAAAGCAGTGTTTGGGGATTGCATTTCTTATTGCTCTTTGTGTGTTTGCATAAAAGCAGTGCTTTCCTGGCCAGCCATGTAATCCTAGCAGCAGCCCTTACCAGCCTTCTGCTGTGTCTCCGTGACTAGTGCGGTATATTGAAAACAGTTCTCGTGGAAGGAGTGTTTTGTGTCTGCATGCTGCAGATTCACATGCTGAAGACAAGCATGCAGGCTTTTCTCTTCTCTGCTTGACAGAAAACTGCTTTTGGAGAAAGAAATTTTGACTTGAGTGTAATCTTTCCTTCTCCTCTGTCAAAATTTTGCTCACAGAAAGGTGTAGTTTCCTAAGATTACCTAAACCATAGTCTCAGAATGAACCATATGATCCGGTCTCTGCCTGTGCTTGTTGTAATAGGATTCTTCCTGCACTTACGGACGTGGTGCGTGCTGGGACCCTGTGTTCTTGGGTATCCTTAGTAGAAGCTTCTTTCCATGCCTTCTTGGTGTGTTTTTCACCTTCCAGAAAGTCCAAGTGGTGCCGCCCCACGTCTCCCAACACAGTACGTTTTGTGACTTCCGATCTGTACCGCTCGCTTGGTGACGTACTGCGAGACGTCGATGCCAAGTCCCTCGTTCGTTCTGACTTCATCCTTGTCACTGGGGATGTGGTGTCCAACTTCAATGTGTCCAGAGCCCTGGAAGAGCATAAGTAGGTGTTGAAGGAAGCCCGTGTCTGGCTGGTGTGCTGACTTTGGAGAGTGTAACTATCTGGAGAGTGACTTAAAATTCTGCCCTTTCCGTTCAGGTTGCGTCGTAAGATGGAGAAGAATATTTCTGTGATGACGATGATTTTCAAAGAGTCCTCGCCTGGTCATCATGCCAGGTGCCATGAGGATGACATCATTGTTGCTATGGACAGCGCCACAAACCGTGTCCTTCACTATCAGAAAACCCAGGGGCTGAAACGCTTCCGCTTCCCGATGGTGCGTCCTGCAGGTGCAAAAGGGCTGCAAAGCAGCTGGCCCCAGGGGAGTCCTGTAAAGCGAGGCTGGGGAGCAGTGCTTATCCCTCTTTTGGAGGAGCAGGGGTTGGGAAGTGATGCTTGGTGAACTGTTTTGCACCTTTGATCCTGTCTGAGACAATTGAAGGCTTGGTGGAACTGTACTGGAACAGCCCTAGGAGGGACTCATTTTGGAATTTGAAGATAGGGTAGACATGCTTTTCTAAAACTTCAGTTTTCTGCTTTGATTCTGTTCTTCCCTGAATGTGAAACAAGGGAGGTAGATTGGGAGTGGAATAACAGTGGGCATAAGGGGCATAGGACAAATGGTAATTTTGTCTTGTTCAGCTCAGAACTGAGGCTATGAGTATACCAAATCAGTAATCCTTAGACTAATTTTCTTCTTCAATATATATTTTTTTAAAAGCCACACAAATTCGCAGAAGGTGTAGAAGCTATGAAAGCTACTTTCCTTTATGAATGTTGTTTGTGTATTTGTTGTTCCTAGCAACTAAGGTGAGGAGCTTTTTGGAAGAAAAGTGATTGTTTGATTTATGAGTTTTTTCTTGGATAGCTGAACTGTTTAAGGGGGAGGTTTCTGCTGTCTGACACAACTCTGTGTGTGGCCAGGCTGCTGCTGCGGAGGCTGTGTCTCAGTGTAGGTCAGACTTCTGTCTGCAGAACTAGAGCTAGTTTAATAATTGAATCAATTTCAATCCATGTGATGCCACAGGCTCATGAAGTCTCTGCAGATTCAGTACTGCATGAGGTGCTCAGCTTGTCTGAATTTTCTCTTCTTTCAGAGTGTGTTCCAGAACTCAGTTGAAAACGTTGAGGTGCGCCATGATTTGCTGGATTGTCATATCAGCATCTGCTCTCCACAGGTGAGCGCTGCCTTCCCGAGGGCCTGGAGTGCCATCCGTTTGCTCCCCCAGGGCACCTGATGTGCGGGAGCAACGTGCAGCCTGGGTGTACTGAGTCTGGAAAGCAGAGCTGCTGCTTGTGAACCTGCGGCACTGCTCCATGGACAGTGGGAGCTCAGTCAGTGCCTGGAATCCTCCACCCACAGAATCACAGAATTGAGGCTGGAAGCTTGAGGCTGAAACTCTGGAGGTTGCTGGTCCAACCCCATGCTCGAGGGTCAGCTAGAACAAGTTGCTTAGGACCATGTCCAGTCGTGTTTTGAGTATCAGCAAGGATGGAGACTTCTCAGCCTCTTTGGGCAGGCTTGCCAGTCAGTGTTCAGCCACCCTCAAAGTGAAGAGGCATTTTCTTATGTTCAGACAGAATTTCCTCTGTTTCAGCTTGTGCCTATTGCCTTGTATCATGTCACTGGGGCACCATTGGCCCCAGCACCAGTTTAGCTCCATTTCTTTACCTCCATTCTTCATTCCTCCATTTCTTTACCTCTGCTTCCATCAGATATATAAACACATTGAAAAGATTTCCCAGAGCCTTCTCTGCTCCAGGCTAGACAGTCCCAGTTCTTTGTCTTCATACATGGACAGATGCTGCAGTCCCTTCAGCATTCTTTTGTCCCTTTGCTGAATTTGCCCTGATGTCTGCGGGTCTCTCTCATCCTGGGGAGCTGAGACCCAGCACTACAGATCTGTGTGTCACCAGTATTGAGTAATGGAGAAGGATCCCCTCCCTCAACCTGCTAGTGACACTCTGCCTAATGCAACTCATTCTCTGCTGTGCAGACGCATTGCTGGCTTGTTTTCCACTTAGTGTTCTCCAAGGCCTGCAGTTCTTTCTCTGAAAAGCTTGTCACTCAACCTGCCCACTGGTGACAGGCAGTTCTAGTCCGTGTAAACATTCATTCATCAATGGAATAAACGGCCGGTTTGGAACAGGTTGAAATCATACTGGAAAGGAGGTGAGCTCACTTTGAGTATGGTCTCATACTCAAAAACTTTACTCGAGTAAAGTCTGTGGGGCAGAGGTGATGGCTGTTCTGTGGATAGTGTCAGTACTTGCAAGCCAGTACCATGCCAGGTGTAAATATTCATGGCTATTCCAGCATGTCCTTGCACTCAAAAAAAGGAGATGGTCTATACACTTCTCTTGACTACAAAGCTAGGCTGGGCTGACTACTTAAAAATGTTAAAACAATGTTTTGCCCCTTCTGAAAACCAGAGTCTTTTCATAGTCTACTGTAGGAGGAAGAGATGGGAGAGTCAACACTCCTAGCAGAAGGAATCAAAGCTTTATTCAAGGCAAGAGCACCACTTTCCTATATTATATAACTCGCCTCTCTGAGAACCATGAACAGCCATTAATTTTCTGGCTTCCTCAGCATGTTTTATGCTGATTATATTATTTCCTTGAATTTTATTCTTGGCAGGTGGCTGAGTTGTTTACAGACAATTTTGATTACCAGACACGGGATGACTTCGTGCGTGGCTTGCTGGTAAATGAGGAGGTAAGGATAGGGATGGTGCACGGGAGATCATTTTACCTTGTACTGGGGAGTTCTCTAACATATTTGTGTCCATTTACCAGGTCCTGGGGAACCAGATCCATATGCATGTAACAACAGAACAGTATGCAGCCCATATATGCAACCTGCTTATGTACAAAGCTGTGTGCTCTGATATCATCCGACGATGGGTTTATCCTTTGACTCCAGAAATGAACTTCACTGATAACAAGAATCAGAATTACACCCATTCTAAACACAACATCTACCGAGGAGTGGATGTCAGCCTCGGCCACGGCAGCGTCCTGGAAGAGAATGTCCTCATTGGGCAGGGGACAGTCATTGGCAGCAACTGCTTGATAACCAACAGCGTCATCGGGCAGAACTGTAGGATAGGTGAGTCCCGGAAGGGGGAACGTGCTGAGACAAGGCACGAGTTGTTAGGCCTTTGTTTTTAAATACATTTGACTCTGAGGGAGGATGCTAGGTGGGTGTTACATGGTGACGTATAGTGGGAAGAAAGGAGAAAGGCTTTGTTTTCTAGTGAAGGCAATAGATTGAAGTTCCAGGGTGTCGTAATGATGCTGAAAGGCAGAAGGCACTTCATGCAATGAAAGGAGGTATTTCAGCGTTGAGGAATGCATATCTCTTACCGATAAAGAAATAACACCCACTAGCATCCTACAGATGAGGCTTATACCCCTTCTTATCCTTGGCTTGGTGGGTATTTTTTGTTGTTGTTGTTATTGTTTTGGGGTTTTTTTTTGTGATTTGACCATATCTGTGCAAAATCAGGATGTCAGTTGTTACTTTCAACTTGTTGAATTTCTGTAGAGAACAAACTCCTCTTCTAGATTGGATAGATTGAAATAAGAAATAGTTGTAGACCGATAAGGCTAATACATATTTTTTATGTGTACATCCATCATCCATCAAGGACATTGTTCAGTCCTGAATTTAATGAATAAGATGCTTTCTAGTGACTCACTGGTGTGGGAAAGCAGCAGTCTGCCTTGCTCAACTTATTTGTCCTTGATGGTGTGTAACAGGTGACGGAGTCCGTTTGGATGGAGCCTTTCTCTGGGACAGAGTTCACATAGCAGATAATGTGGAAATCTGCCATTCTGTTATCTGTGATGAAGCTGAGGTGAAGGAGAAAGTAAAGCTAAAGCCTCGCTGTGTCCTTTCTTCTCAGGTGAGCTATGTTTGTTCTGTTTTCCCTCGAAAAGTGATGAGACTTAAACATTGGAATGTACCGAACAAAGGGCTGTTCCACACCTTTTCTTCAGGGTGGGAGCTATGCTACTGTTCCCATCCTTTTCCTCCTTCAGGCAGTTGGGCAAGGTTCTTGCAGTGCTGATGTTTTCACTTATGCTCATTGGATCTTTTCTCGGACTTGCTTGTCCAAAGAGCTATTGCCCCTGATGGAGGAGGCATTCAGGATATTATTTGAGTGTTTCTTCATTAAGATATGTTGTACATGTTTACAGGTAGTAGTAGGTCCTGACATCACCCTCTTTGAGGGCACAGTGATCTCTCTGCACCCACCAGATGAGGAGGAAGAGGATGAAGACCAGTTCAGTGATGATTCTGGTGTGAACAAGATTGAGAGCAAAGTGAAACTGAAAGGTATGAGAGTCTCTGGCTCCATGGGCTCAGGCTGCACAAAATGCTTTACCCTCCAGGATCTTTTGGGGTTTCCCTCCCCTGTTCTAGACTCTGTAATGCCAAACTGGAGGCTAGTGCTATGTTCAGCTTGGAACATGTGTGTTTTTAGTATGGCAAGCAAGGCTAGAGCTGGAGGCTAGTGCTGTGTTCAGCTTGGAACATTGTTTTTAGTATGGCAAGCAAGGCTAGATGTGTCTTAAGTTGGACAGTGAGGTGTACTTCAGTACCCTAGCATTAACATTTGCAGAGACTGAGCTGTTTTCCATTTTTCTTAGAGGAGGAGCCTTGTAAGAGATGATAACTTGAAGCTAGAAGAGATGTCTGGTTCAAGGCAGGATGTGGGATATATGTCCCTGCACCTGGCCTGTGTCCAAGGACGTTTTCCTGTTGAATATTGTTTCTTTCGGTTCAGGTTTGTTGAGGGATCTACACATGGTCAGGTGGGAGTTGTGGTGTAGAGGGAAGTCAGGCAGTCACTTGTTGAGGCAAGTGGGAAGATAAAAGTTGAAATCCATGCGTGTATTCTTAGGAAACCCCTCTTGAAGAAGAGCATTCAGGGACAGTAGCATGCGGGTGAGAGCGGTCTATTTCAGGTTTGCCTATAAGCAGATCCAGTACATCCATTTCCTTCTAATCACTGTGTCTTTTTCAGGTTACAATAAAAAGGATGTGGGCTCAGAGGGCAGAGGCTACCTGTGGAAAGCAGATGACAAGAATGAAGAGGATGAAGAAGAGCAGAGACAGAGCCTGTGGGGTGAGAACAAGCCCAGTGCAATTACTTGGGGATGAACAGGCATAGACCTTTTGTACCGGTGGAACTTGCCAAGTGGGACACTGGTAATTGCATCTAGAAAAAGAAGGCAATATGCAGTTCATGAGACGAAGAAAAGCTTTTTAACAAGTGCAGGATAAACTCCAGTTATTGGTGCATAGAAGTCTTTCTCATCAAAAAGTCTGGAGAAGGCGTGGAAATAGAGTTAAATGAGCAAGTTAGCCGTTTCTCCTGTCCTAGGAGGTCTGGACATAGAGCCTGAATTTAAGAAGGACCAAGAGGTGGGAAACTGCAGAACAACTCTGTAGCTTTGTGCACACTGAAAGCGTGATGGGTGCCAAAGTGAGAGTCTCCAGCGACTGAACTAAAAATACTGCCTGGGCTCTGTGAAGCAGGCTGGCTTCCAGATAACATATTTATATGTGGGAGTGAGGCCAGAAGATACAGGTTACTTCTGGAAAGCAGCTGTTGGACCAGATTCTCTCTGCTTTATGAAAGATGGTTGTTTTATCTTTCACTTCCAGTAACACACGTAGCCATCTGGGCTATGAAACGCATGTCGGAGGCTGCGAGGCCTTCCCTTGGAGTGGGTGTGTTTTGGCTGTTGTGGCTACTGCAGGTTTTCTTCTGCTAGTGACTGATTATGCTAACGTTGCTCCGTTGTGAGTCAGCAGTCAGGGCAAGATGCATTTTCTTCTGTCCCTGCCCTTGGCTATTTGTCTGCAGACTCTTTTAAAAAAAAAAACATTATTCCAGTGCCATCTGTAGTGTTCCCTCTGCAGCAATTTTAACCATCTGAAGGTGTAGGTGCAAGCTCCGTTGCAAGGACAGCTATTTGCTGACTTAGTTGGGGAGCCCCGGGACACCTGGTTCCCCACTCATACAACAGCTGCAGCTTCTGAATGTTGAATGCTTAATCCCTGTTCTTCCTCAGGCCCTACCCTGCATTCGGAGGAAGAGAGCGAGTCGGACAGTGACCTGAGCTTGGACTCTGAGGAGCCTGACAGTCGGGCCACATCCCCACAGCTGGATGACATCAAAGGTGAGAGATGTCCCTTGTATTGCTATGATATGTTGACCCAAGGGAAAGATGCTCTATCTTTCTTACTCATGATCACAGGGTCTTTGTGAAAGCAGTCTCCCCTAGCACTCCCTCTTTAAATGGCAGTGTCACTGCTTAAACTCCCAAGTAGTTGCATAAAGGCCCAACAAAGCTTCCCTGTGTAGACAATTTTACTTCTGGAATTGTTTGAGCATCGAATTTCCTTGTAGGAGCTGCCTCTTCTTAGAAATATGTTTTGGTTTTGTGTTTCACTCTGTTAAGCTTGCATGGATTTGAAAGGGATTCAAGCTAAACTTTGAAAAAGGCGGGGAGGGTAAAAAACCTTGTCATGTTAAAGTATTTCTCCAAATAAAATTAAAACAATAATATGTAGATTTCAGTTCACACCTTTGATTAAGGGAACTTTAGACTTTCCTATTCAGACAAGCCTCATGTGTGAAATTATAATAGAAGCAATGCAGAGTAGATGGAGCAATGATCTCTAGTAAGTTTTTTCTTTTGCCTGAGTTATACCAGAATTTATCAGTATAATTGAAGTGGGCTCGCTCTAGCTAGGAAAGCAAATAGAGAGCTGTGTCAAATGCTTTCTTTAAGGATGTAGTTTCTTCAGTAATTAAAGTGTTTAAAGAATTAGCACTTCTCTATCTACTCTCTGACTACCTGTCCTTCCTTTCAATAGTTTTCCAGAATGAAGTTCTGGGTACATTACAGAGGGGCGAAGAAGAAAACATTTCCTGTGACAACCTGGTCCTGGAAATCAACTCTCTTAAGTGAGTCCCTGATTCTGCAGAGTTGGATTTTTCAACAGGTCTAGAAAGCAGAAACTACATGAATGGCCGTGCCCGATTGTTGCGCGTTATTTTTGCCAGTAGTAGAGCATGAGAAATGCAGATGAGAGATGATGACTTAATGATGGCAGAAGCTGCATGTAGAGCCTACGCGGTCATTAGGTTTTTCCAACCCAGTTTCTTGGTCAGGAGACTTAGTTGCTACTGAGTAACTGAAGTGAACTTCTCTTTGGCACGAGATGCATGTAAGTTCATACAAGAGCCACTGCTCTGTACACTGTAACATTCAGCCAGCTGTGACTCTGCTGAAGGGTGGTTTGTCCACTCTGGTTACACAGCAGCAAATCTAGAACACAACACTTTCACCTAGTATTTCTCAAACACAAACCCAATCCCCATATTTTATGCAACAATCTTCATGCAGCCCTCTAGCAAATGTGAGGGTGCTCTCGCTTGGAGCAGCTTTTTTCAATGCGATAGCAGATTTTCAGGATTGGCCTTCCATAAGGCCTGTAAGGTGTTTTAATTAAATGGATGTTTGGAGAGAGAAAAAAATATCTTCCATAAGGCCTGTTTCAGTGCAAGGTGTTTTAATTGAATGGATGTTTGGAGAGAGAAAAAAATAAGTCAGCAAAATGCAAATCAAATCTTCTGTTATGTCGCTGGAAGGAACGGTAGTGTGCAAAGATCAGGCAGTATATATTGTATTTTTACTGACTTTTTTCTTTGCAGGTATGCCTATAATATTGGCCTGAAGGAGATGATGCAAGTGCTGAGTAAAGTGATCCTGGAGTTCCCATTGCAGCAGCTGGATGCAAACTTGGACTCCCAAAACTATTTCTCAGCATTACTTCCTGTGAGTGCTCCTCTATTTAACTCTTCTTGAGTCTTTTGTCCTAGTGTGTAGGAGTTGGATTAGATCCCCCAGATACTTCCTGACTGAGGAATCTTTTTACTTAGTCCTGAAGCCACTTGAGGCTCATGAATTTGTGAACCTGTTTGTCTTCTGTGGAGCTAGAAGCAAACTGAAATTACTGTATCTGCTTGACAGAACTTAGCTGAGATTGTAGATGTGGGAAGTACTATTTCAACAGCTTATGGTTATTTCCATCTCCTATGTGTGATAGCAGAAGTGTATAACTTTCAGAAGAGATCAGAGATAGGCTTGGAAGTATCTTTACAGGAATTCTAGGGACCTAATTCCAAACCATCATGAGTCCGATCCCTGCGGCAGCAGGGAGTGCTTCTCTCCCAGTGGGATCCTTTCCAAAGTATTACTTGTCTGCATACTGCAAGAGGTGCCAATTCTTTTCCAGCCAAGTGCAGAGGCAAGATCTTGCTGTCTTTGAGTGAAGATTCAGAATTCTGTTGGGTTTCTAGAGAGACTGGGGTATTATTGAGTGAGAGTATTTTCTACTTCCTGATGTAAAGGGAACAAACTGAAATCTGATCTACTTAAAAAACAGGCAGTCTCACCTTAATGGCTTTGTGGATCCAAGTTGAAGGCAGTGCAACGATTCTGTGTCCTTGCACATTTTGAGTTTGCAAACTCCAGCTTACAAAGGTGCTTTATCAGAATGAATGGATCTTGCATCTGTTTGGGAAGGACTAATTTAAATTCCTGAGTAGACAGCCAAAGATAAGACCACTAGACATGTACATCATCTGTTGAGTGGAAGTATTTGCTCTCAATTCATGATAAATGGTGGAAAACTGACTCTTCTTTTTGTGGTTGTAAGCATGACGCTTTATATCCTGGATGTGTGGAGATGCCTTTGATAGGAAACTACAGCAGAGAACTGCTCTGCTCACCAGCTGCCCTAATGGGGTTTTGCTATTCACTCCATTTCTAGTCTGCCTAGTTTTGTTCTGTTGTCTTGACTAAGATGTACTGTCCTGGAAAAAAAGAGTTGAAGGACTGAGGAGAACCTTGGAGCAGATAGCAGACTCTAAGTCTAGATGTACTACATCCAGACAGCGGATGGTGTGAAGCTGATAACTGTATAGGATGTTTTCATTCCAGCTAAAATAAATCTCCTAGGTGGGGCTCCTAATCTAGTGTGAGTTTGAAGGGGAACATCACTGCAGGATCCAGGGAGAGGAGGATCTGATCAGGGATGAGGGATATTATATAAATGTTTAATGTTAAGTATTCTTTCCCCCACCTCCTTCCCCTTCCACCCCACCCCCTGCCAAAAAAACCTAAAAACAATGAAAAAAAAAAGAAAAAAGAAAACTTTCAAGCTAAACATAATGGAAAATACATGAAGGGCTTTCATCTGAATAACTGTGTCCATATGTATATTGCATCTTTGGAAAGGTAGCGGGTGCTCAGAAAGGGAGGTGTGTGACATGTGCATTTATGAAATAGAAATCATCCTTAGATTAGTCAGAGGAATCGAGTGCTCGAGCAATTAACCAGCATGGTAGCCAGCTTCTCCAAATGCTTCTTTATGAAAAACAGCCAGCAAGTTTATTAGAATATCCTACTCTGGGAGAATTTCCTGCCTCGGCGTCTTTGCTGCACGCAAAATGTTGTGCTGGGCTCGCTGCACTGAGATGAGCTGGAAGGCAGTGTCCTGGTGAAGGCTGTCACTATTCAGCTGCAAACATGTTAATCTCAATTCCAAAAACCCAATGTGTTTGACTTGAGACCTCCTCTAATACAGGCAGTGAATCAGCCTTCTAAGACTTACTAAACAGACATTAGCAGTCTTCCTGTGAGCAGCTGGTGTGTTTACTAACTGTACTCTGAAGAGAAGAGACCAGTTCTTCGGGCAGAGCGTGGGTGTTTGTGCAGCATCTGAAATGGTGGGTTCTTTGCAGCAAACGACTTGCGGTTACCTAGCTGGTCAAAAATGCATTCCTTTAAGGTACGAGTGCTTACACCCTGAGAACCCCAAGCAGTAGCTTTGTATGGGTTAGCACAGATCAAAGGTGTGTACAATATGTAGCTGACATGGCCTCAAATGATAGTTGCATTAGACTCAAGCACTGCTTATACAGGTTTTCCTGTGGCAAAGAGTTTGTCTGAGGTGGAAGTGCTTACGTTGAGAGAGTGATGAATACCAGAAGCCTGCTGAACTTTGCCCAACTGCTTCATGTTTCTTGCTCTTTGTAGCTCAACTCCAGCTAATGGGTGCTGAAGGGAGATGGAGTGTTTGTATAAGAGCAATGGTAGAACCATGTCAAACAGCTCAGGAGGGGAAATTGTGGAAATGCCATAGTTATGATGTATGGTTCGACTTGAAACCACAGTATGTGCTCTGAAGTGTTGGCCCCTGAGTATGAGGCTCCTAAGTTTTGCAGCCGTTTTGGGAAGCAAAAACCCAGTAAGGGATATGCTTGTAGGTATTTTTCCAGATGAAACACGAAGGCCTGAGAAACAGCACTCTCCAGTTTAATATCTGTGAGGCATCTTGTTTGGCTCTTGAATAAGTTGCAGAGCAGAGGTGGTACAGAAAACCTCATCTTTCCCTGAGCGGTAGGCATGATTTTAGTGAACATGGGATGAAGTCATGTCAAACTATGTTGATAGTTCACACTGGCCTGGGTGCTAGCTCTGCTGTTTGTCGATGGAGCTGTCCTGCTAGCAGGGCTGCTGCCTCTCAACCACTGTCCAAAACAGAGTAGCTCTGGTTAACCCTGAGTATAAGCAACCCAGGGCTTCTTCCTCGCACCCAAATCCCTGAGAACTTCCCATTTCCCTTTAAAATAGACCAGATGAGTGTGCTCTGTAGGGAGGCAACGAGCTGAAGGTGCAGCGAGACAGCGTACTGGTATGAGCATGCCATGGATGTAGTCGCTAGGTGCCTGCTGTTGAATTCATCTAGTTAAAAAGAATTGGAACTTTAACTTCCTTTCCTACAGTGTGTTATTGGGATAGTCTGATCGCAGTGTGGTCAAGCAGGAATTTTTGTGCCCTGTTTTCCCAATCCTGATGCCTTTAAAACTTCTATGGACAGGGCTATAAGTATTTTTATTACTTCCTATCACAGGGCCTGGTCAGTCTGTGCTGCTTTGCAGAGCTTTTGTTGCTACCTGCTTTTCAGATGTGTGTGAGACTCAGCCAGAAATACTGTTTAAAAAGGCAACATCAAAGTCATTAAACTGAAGGCTTCATCAAAAACAAGCCTGGGAGAAAAGAATTGAGCAAATAGTTAACAGCTTCTTGCCCTTTGCCTTCCTGCCTACAGGCAAAGAAGCCTGTAGACACACAGCAAGTGTAAGGCTCAGCTGTGAGTGTTTTTTCCCATTACATTCCTCATTTTGGGGTAGTTATCTTGTGCTGTCTGCTTTTACTCAGCTAGTAATTAATTATGCTGGCACTCTCTTTTTCTCTTTATCCTTATTTGTTCTGCTGCTTTGAAGGAAAGTTCCAGTGAAATATCAGCTGCTCTGAGATGAACATTGGAGTGACATGTATATACCTCTCCTTATCAGTCTGCTGTGAAGTGATTTTCTCTGAGTACCAGATTCCATTAGAGGTTTAGTGTGGCAGTTAACGGACGCTCTCAAAGCTGTAACACCAGCTCTCTAGTAACACCAGGTCAGATCTGCACACGTGAGCCTGAATACTGTTTGGTAGCCAGAAGGGGTCAAAAACGCCAAGCTGTTAGATGGAGCTTTTCATAAAATGCCTCCCGGGCTCAGTTTTAGTGCAGCCGAGCTGAGAAACAGGACTAACTGCACACATCCATATCATAGCTCAGGAAATGTTCTTCTGTGTTTTCCTCCTGCAGCTGTTGAAGAACTGGACCCCGTTGTTCAAGAACTACATAAAACGGGCGTCAGATCACTTGAATGCCTTATGTGCCATTGAGGAATTCTTCCTGGAACACGACAGCCTCTGCACATCAATAGCTAAAGTGAGTTTCTGCTCCCAGCTCTGAGGATCTGTTTTGCCGTGATGAAATGCATCCTGTTTGCTTCATCAGCTTGTCTGCTTTAGAGGAGAGAAGTGTGGGGCCCCAGAGGAGATGAATATGGAAAATTCATCTCTAACGATTGCTTTTAGGAAAGTGTTCTGTGGCTGCCTGTGCCCCTGAGTGAGCACAGCTGAGGCTGAGTATTAATTACCAGTATGCAGCCTGAAGGGAGCTCTTATTTTGCAACTTTTAACCTAGATGCCCTTGTTGTGTGGTGCTGGAAGGGAAGTGAGGCCAGGGAGTTGCTTTAGGAAGAGCTTTCCTTCCTTTCTACAGTTTGTGAGATTTAACTGGCAAATAATTTACCCTTCTTTACAGTGCAAAGTTAGGAGTAAGGGCAAGATTTCCTAGTTAGGCCAAGCAAGTTGTGAAGCTGGGAATAAAGGGGATGCAAAATGTGGTTTAGTACCCATCCCTCAGAGTTTTCAGTATGTTTCCCCTACTATGTACCTCTTCAAGTTTTTAATTCCTGGATTCTTCCTGCCCCAACACACAAGGAATGTTTGACTCGGATTCTAAGTCTTTCCCTCCGCAATGTCTCAGGAAGCCCCTGTTTCTTTTGGAAGAGCTTTCCTAGAATCACGTTTAACCCTCAGCTCATCAAGAAAGAGGAATCATAACTTGTGCTACCTGTGCCTCTGGCCAATGGCAAAGCACTTAGCATGGACTGGAGCCAAGCCTTCAGCTTGGTGAGCCAAAATGTCCTTGAATTACAGCAATTGTTTGGCATGTGTCCATTGTTCTAGGGGCCTGGGTTTCCCTGGAGGCTGGGAATTGAAGTGACACTTTATATGTGGAGCTGGCAGCGCGCTTTGTCAGTGCTCTGCCGCGAGGAGTGCGGCTGCAGAGCGCCAGCTCGGCCGGAGCACAAAGACACCCTGAGGAGGCGGTTGCGGCCTCTCCTCACTGCTCTGGGCAGGGGGTTGAGCCTGGGAATGACCAATCACTTTGACACCTGCCATAAGGCTCTGCTGGGGGAGGCCTGGCGAGAGCAGGGAGCCTGGGGCAGAGCTGCCTTCGTTCACGCTCTT
The DNA here is from genome assembly GCF_000705375.1 of Tinamus guttatus. Next base: position 126,419 of record NW_010589483.1, read on the forward strand.
CTCGTGTACAGGCTACAGCTGCACATATCTAGGCTTGCGTAAGAGCCTCCTGTTGTAGCTGCTTTGGGGATGGGTTTTGGGGTGCTTTAAGATGAGAACTGAAGTTAGTCACTGAACCGATGCCCTCTGTGGGTCTCTTGTTGCCCACGGCTCTTAAATCTTGCCCTGCATCCTCAGAGCAGAAGCTGGTGAGGATTGAACTTAGACACGTATCATAGCATCTACCTGTCAGAAGCAGGGGAAGCATAATTATGTTTAATATAAATACAAAACGAAACAGACTAAGGCCATTCTTTTAAAAACAGGGTTGGGAGCCACAAACTATATGCAAATCTCATGCTCAGGTATCACCTCTTTTAGGATTAGCTTATAGAGAGCCCTGTCGCTCTTCTCTAATTGTTGCAGGTGCTGATGACATTTTACCAGCTGGAAATCCTGGAAGAAGATGTAATTCTGAATTGGTTCTCTCTGCGGGACACATCTGACAAGGGAAGGCAGCTTCGTAAGAACCAGCGAGTAAGTCCCAAGGTGTAAAAATGATACGTGAGCTGTGAAAGAAAGTTCAAGTGGTGCTCAGGGCCACTGCCTCCCTCTGGGAAGCAGCTGCCATTACAGGGCAGGCCAGGAACGCACCAGTGCATTGAACACTGGGCACCACAATTTTGTGCTCCAGAACAGCTCTCTCTGTGAGTTCTGCCATAATCAGCCTGCATGGTTTGGATGAGGAATGGAGGTAGGAGGAGAGAGGGATGGCTTTTAGTGGGCTCTCCATAACATGAGGCCAGCACTTTCTGGAGTAACAGCACAACTTCTGTAAGCCAACACCCATTTGAAATGGGCTTTAGGCCAATGTCCTATGTGCTGGCCCCATGCAATTCCTTTGAAGCTTTCATTCCTGGCTCACCAGTTTCTTTGAATATATTTCTTAGCATTTATGGTACTCAGTAGTTTCATTTGGCTTGTGTTGTAAGGAACATATAAACTTCCTCTCTCCATCAGGCAGAACTTTGTGCTGCAGTTTGGCTGAGCCCTGTTCCAGTTCTCCTCCCTGGGCTTGGAACAGGAGGGTGGGGGAAAGGCCATCTCTGAAGAAACCCGCCTTTGTTTAAAGCCTATGCAAAGTCAACTCTTAGTATAGGTCAGCAGTGCTTTCAATTGCTTATTTAAGCCAGGTTAAAAGGTAAAATGAGCTGCCTTTTTTTATAGCAGTATGTCAGGGCGAAGACTTTTCCCAGCAGTAGCTTTCCTAACATGCCTTAAGGTGCTGCTGTCATCTCTCCTCCCTTGAGCTCTAGAGAGGACAACTGTCTCAAACTTGTGTCTTCTCACTGAGCATTTCAGGGACAGTCTGATTGGAAAAATCTGCTTCAGGAATCCAACGAGCCTGGATTGCCATGGCATCCTAGTTTGTTTTCATTTAAACTTGTATCCCTCTCCCTTAATCTGCGTATTTTCATGTCTAGTAGAAACACCCTTCCTTCCCACTCGGTGGTGGTGGTGCTCATTGATACAGTGTAGTTATTGAGCATGCCAAGCAGTTTGGATCTGTTTTAGCTGTTACCCCATTAAATTTTATTCTCTGTGCAGCTCCAGAAGTTTATCCAGTGGCTGGAGGAGGCAGAAGAAGAGTCGTCTGATGGCGACCAAGACTGACGTGGTGGCTTGGCATGAAGAGAGGCACTCGCTGCCTTTCTGGGCCGAGTGGGCAGGGCGAGATCAATGCCAGTGCATGGTGTGTAGATGCGGGGCCTGACATCAGTGACTGACAATCCCATCGTTAATTATGTTGTGAGTTTCCAACTCTGCCCCTCCCTCACTTGCCAGGAGGCATCTCGTGTTGGGATGGTTGCAGCACAGTGTACAAACCAGAAGGGACAAGCAGGGGGTGACAATATCTAGAATCATGCTATTTCTTGGGATCCTTATTCTTAGGAACCCCTTCCCTAATGCAGAGGGAACCTATGGAAGCAAATATGTACAACCCCCTATAAATCTAACCATTGGGGTTTGTGGAAATACAGTCATAAAGCTAAGTTCTCTGGAGTCACTGTTTCTGCAGCTA
>NW_010589483.1:167652-190819 GCF_000705375.1 Tinamus guttatus
GAGGCAATGGAAATGAGCTGGGGCCCTTCCTTTCTACAGGAGGGAGTTACTGAAGCTCTGCTAAATACAGGGTTAGTGATGCCTTGCCTTACTGCATCCCAGAAGATGTGAAGCTACTGACTGGGGTTGGTGCTGCTGATTGCATCCTTGCAACCTCCAGTGGATTTAGAGGCCTGTTTTGGCGTGTGCTCTGTGTCATGCTGGATCCTCTTGCATCCTAAGTATGGTTTGAAATAAGTCACAGTGCAAGTACTGTATAGCAGCATAGGGAGCCTACTGACCAGAAGTATTTGTAAGAGCATCATCTGAGTGTTAAGTGTCACTGCTACCCCAGTAGAAAGCTGTTTGAAGAATTAAGGGGTCTGTTATGAGAGGATATCTGTTTCTGAATTAAGATGATTAGTTGCTAACTGGTGCTAATTCCGTATCTATTATGCTTTTTTCCTGAACCTTAGTATGGATGGATATATTCCAGCTATAGCTGTCAAGATAGCATGGGTTACCATATGTTCACGCTTGTGAATTGGAAGAGGCTGAGTTACAAAGCTCAAAAAGCAGTTGATGGGCTGTTCACCCCATCTTCAGATAGGCTTACCTCAAATTCCAGTCACTTAATAATGAACAAAGGTAGCAGCTTCAGGCCCCTCTCTAAGACTGTCTTGCAGTGAGCTCTTAGCCTGAGGTAGCTCAAAAGCAGTGTAGGGCAAGCTCCCTAGAGAAGGCTCGCTGGGGAGAGGAGCAGAGTGAGTCACTGAAGGCTGATTGAGCAATACTCTTACTGGGAAGCTTTGAGTCATGTTGCTAATGTACAGGCAGCAGATGAACCCATCTCCTGCGGTAGATTTCTTATTCTGGGCCTTCTGATTGCAAGAGCTGTGAGTCATGGAATGTCGGTTCCAAATTAATCTGAGCTCTGTTTCTGCAGCTCCTTAACCACTGCAAGCACCAGAGTGTTTCATTTTTCAAAGCCCATCTTAAAGGAGCAGAAAACTATTCATTGTCACAGAAGATGTGGAGGATCATACCAAATCTGAACTGCACCACTCAAACCCCATTCTAGTTGCAATGTCACCTTGAAATAGTTGAAATAAGCAAGTGTGAAACAGAGGAGATGGCCAAAACAAAGCAGGCTTATTTTCCTTCCCTCTGCTTCAAGGAGAGCCATTGTCTCTTTAGAGAGCCGTTCTGTTTTGCTAAGCTCTAAGCAACTTTCTCTTGCATGCTTTCCTTTGTGTAGCTTTCTTATTATCTGTTCATATATCCTTGGGCTGGTAATTCCGGCTCTTGAGTTTCCCATCTATGTAAACATGCTCTGATTAGCTGGTGGGAGTAACTCTAATGGGGGCTGGGAGCACGGTGGTCACTCTAACCTTATGTCTGCGAGGGATGTAATGCTGGGATTGATGAGAAGACTGGAATGTCTTAAGTCTTCCCCAAACTTTCCTCTGCAGGTTCCCTTGGTTCCTGTTTGATGGAAAAGTTTAGCTGTTACTGCTTGGAAAATATTTTCTCCCTTAACCATAACCAAAGTGAGCTGGGTGTAAGTATGGCTTTGCTGCCCCAGACTCAGTTTGCTGTAAAGCTGAGTTGTTGATGTTAATGCTTGTATCATTTAGACTTTTCCAAGATGTTTGAAGAAGTCAAGCAAAAAGAGAAGCCTGATTATGATTTTATTCTCGATCTCGTTCCTGATGCCTTTGGATGGGAATGCAGCAAGAGCTTTATAGTGTGTCTCTGAACTGCCAAAGAGAGTTGATGTGTGATGGATACAGCTGGGTCGATCATCTAGAACTGTTTTCTGTGCTCACTGACCCTAGACTCTGCAGCTTTCTGCAGTGCTGGGGAAACACATGACCAATTGCCTGGGGTAGGGAGGTGGAAAGCTGCTGTACTTAAGGTGTAATCTGCAGAGCTGTACAGTGTCAGGCTTGGTGGACTTGAAAACCATAGCTGGAATGGAGACAAGCTGTATTATATGTCAAATAGTGCTAGTCAGTATCTTTCAGGTATGCTTAGGCTTGTGAAACAAACTGGCAGAATGTTCCTAATTCTTTGGATACAACTGCACTAAGTAAAACTTAATGAGTTTTTTCTAACTTCCAGGAAAGTTTAGCCTTATCTTAGTCAATGTGTAAGTATTGAGACCTTCTTAGGAGATTTCTAAGTTGCAACAAAATTTTTGTTGCACAATCCTCTACCCATTTTGTAGTAGTGGGTATATATTATTGGGTTTCTTTAGTATTACTTTTTTTCAGAAAGCAATTGCCTTCTCTTGCTAACGAGGTACTATGTCTTGTGTATGCTGTGTGTCTGATCCTGGTGCTCATCAAAACAGGTGTTTCCTCATGCTAAAAATAGAATAAATAACTTAAGTGGCATTAAAACCCAAGAGGGAGATTGTGTGTTGGAGATTTTCTTTTTTTTTTTTTTTTTTCCTTTAATAGTAGGATATGCTTTCTAGGAATCTTCTGGAAAGGGCTGTGGGATTCAATGATCCAGTCTTGACTAGTTACATAAGCTTCCAGGAAATTCTTTATGCCATAGAACACAAGTCTTAAAGAGGATGCAGGAACTCTACTTGTAGTAGCAATAGTCTGTATCTGAATGTGGAAATCAACATGGTAGCTGTCTGAAAAGATATCATTGTCTCTTATCTGGAATGAAGAAATACTAATTTTGCAGGAGGCCAATTTCTGGCCTCCCACATCCCAGTTAGGGAAGTATGTTTCATTCATGCGACTGTGATATTCTCACTTTCTTAGGTCTTTGGTTCTGACCAATTGGATGGTTTTTGTCCTCTGGTGAGGGGCTGTTGGCCTTGTTGCCTTCTGTGCTGTGTGGACTCATTCCTCCTGTGTAAGGCAATGTGAAGCTTCATAAGGCTTTCCTTGTTCTGTAATTATGTGGGTGTCTCAGTGTTGGCTCTGGGTTAATTGGTTTGGTTGCTGCAGGGGGGTGCAAGAGACTTTTCATGAGAGTGTCATGTAATATTCATGGCCTGAAGTTACATACTGCATTTAGTGGGAATGTAAGCAGTAATTCTAGGTGAGGTTTGAGAGCTCCGCAGTACTGAGGCAGAGGTGTTGGAGCTGAATTACCACCAGCATGTTGAAGTCTGAATTGAACTATGCTCTGCTGCTACAGAAAATGGTTTTCAAACGTGTTTGAAAGCTTCTTCCGTGATAGATGGAGCCTCAGGCCATTAAAAATGTTGACTACAGTGTTCCATGCAACTTTGAGCAGGTGGCAAGAGGCAGCATATTATTCTCGAGTGGCTGCTGACACTTTACAGTGTGGGAGTAAGTCAGCAAGCTCACTGTGGAGCGGTGAGAAACACAGATAAGTTTTCCTGAGTTTCTGACTTAAGGACTTGGTTTTTCTTTCAGAAAGCAGAAGAAGCCATCTGGTAGCTGAAGATACTCTGAGGACTCCTTAGGTGTAGCCACCAAATGTTGGTCCTGGTATAAAGGCTTTTGTGTGTGTTTTTTCTTTCTTTTTAACCTGAAATAAGTAATGGCTGTCCTGTGAGAATCTTGTCTTGCAGAGAACTTGGATCTGCAATGCCTCCTCCTTCAATGCAGGCTTAAGCTTCTGCAACATAACTTTTGAGGATACTTTACTGCTAATAGTGCAGACGGCTACTGTGGAAATCCTTTCATCCTCTGATAGATGTTTTGCTTCTGTTTGTTTTGTTGCTGGTGTTTTGGTTTTGTGTTTTTCCTCTGACCTTTGAGATGATCTGAGGTTAGGTCGCTTCAACCTCGTTGTTGCTGTGTCCCAACGCAAGCACGTATCAGTCCCCTGTCACCAGGCAGCTGCTGTCCTTCCCACCCCCTGGAAAGGGGGTGTAGCCAGCCCACCCTAACAGCAGCGTGGCGTGGGTTCGTTATCGCTGCTGTGCAGTCAAGCTGAGGAACCTCTATGATCTTCATGCACTTGTCCTATTGCACTTGTGCTGTTTTGGGGGCTAAGCCCCAAGCAGCTGCTAGAGGACATACTGTGGCTTGCACCTAAGCAAAGTAGGACATATAACTACAGGAATCCTTCTCATCTGAGAAAGAGCTGTATTAGAGGTGTTACTGAGGCATAAGACACTGCCGCTTTTGTAGCTCTCTTTAGTCTTCCTCTAAAGAAAGAGAAGGTTAGCAGTTTCAGGGGGTGACTTCTGAGATGGTAGCCCCAATTAAGTGGCTCAGGGATGAGGTCTTCCCTTGCAGTGGTACCTTGTGACCAGACTGCCATCTGAGCCGTGATGCAGAGCTCACACCCATAGCTCAGTGCTGCAGGTAGATATCAACAGAAACCGAAACATGGATGCATGGAATTCCTTTTTGAAAAAGCAGGCAAGATGCCAGAGACCAGAGTAACTAGAGGGACCCCAGCTTCTCTGATCATGGCTTGCTCCTAATGCTGAGCCTGTCTCTTCCTTGCATTTAAGAGGGAGGCCTGACTACTTAGAGCTTCATTACGGTTTTATCCATGCTGATGAATGGAATAAGAAATAAGCCCTCATTTGTCTTGGTGTTTATTTTAAGCTTCAGACCTGTCTACAAATTGCATAACACTCAATGCCTTGCTTTGATCTGTATTATTGGATGCACGGTAGCTGTATTTACTCACCTGGACCTAACCTCTTGAGCTGAATTTGTACTAAAGGCAAGCTTGGGAAGCTGCTCACTGAGATCCTTGCCAGGATTCCTGTACTGGCTCCTTGGATTTGGAAGGGTGTAGGTACATCTGTGTACCTATGGTACCATATGGTACATCTGTATTCTGCATTAGGAAAGCAATTTCCATATGAAACCCCAGAAGAGCAAGCAGTATAGTCTCCAACTGCAGCAATAAGAATCCATCTACCTCCCAGAGTAAACCACTGTTTCTAATAGTCTTTTCTAAGCAAGGAGAGATGTCTGTGCTCCCCATTCAGGCTGGAAGGATGAGGCACTTCCAAGCAACTCCTGAGTAGTTAGCTGCCCTGCTGGGCCACCACAGTTTGTGGCTACCTATGTTTACACTCTGCATATTTAAATTTACATATTAGCAGTGTTATTTGCAATAGTTTTCAAGGTGATGGAGAGTTTTTGTTACCTCAGCTCAAAAATGTGAATAATTTTTGATGTGATTGTTTTAACTCTAGTACACCTCTGGGCCTAGTATGTAGATGTAAGGTTACTGATATAGGGTTGAGATCTCCTGTAGAGCTGCAGGTCAAGGAATTTGGCTGCTGTGGTATAGCTAGCCTGGGTAGCAGGATGGTGGAGTTGACTCTCTTGGTGGTTGGAGTTCCTCTGAACAAACTAAAGTGTGTGAGTGGATTTTTTTTTTTCTAATCTCCAGTGCTGTATCTGGTTTAGTGGTAATAGAGCAGTTGCCAAAAGAGTTAATCTAAAGTCAAAATCTTTGGAATGCTGCTCTGGCAAGAGGAGCTAATCTTTTAACTCCATAGGATAAGTCTCACAGGTATTGTAAGGAGTAACTTCTCTCTCTGCCTGGGGCTGTGTGTGTGGCACAAAGCTATCTATACGCTGACTAACAGCAAATGGATGTCAAAATCTGTGTCTGCTGTACTGCTTATTGCCATGCAGCCTAATGTGCACTTTATTGCTTCAGGTCTTAAGCAACATGGAAAGGGAAGACTGAAGTTCCATCATGATCGGAGGCTTATTCATCTATAATCACAAAGGAGAGGTTTTAATCTCTCGAGTCTACCGGGATGACATTGGGTAAGTGCTTCTGCTGCATCCTTGGTTTTGCATTTCTACCTCACTTCAGTGCAGGCAACATCCCAGAGCTGCTTGCTTTTTTATTTATTATTTTTATTAGCTGTGCATGCATGTGAGATTGCAACTCAACTTGCTGCTCTAGGCTTAGCACAGAAATATTCAGGAGTTTACTAAGCACTGATCAACTTCAGATGGTAGCAAAGGATGGCTTGCAGGCAAAGCTAGGACTTCTTTTCAGATGGTAAAGATCTGACCATTACTCTGAATGCTTCAACAGCCATGGCAGGAGCCTACCAGCCTCACTTTTTTATACAAGAGTAGTAGTGTAGAAACTTCCATGCCCTGTAACCACGGTTCTGATTTGGGTTTCAATCACAAGTTTCTAGCATTAAGTACAGGTATGCAGAAAACTTTGTCCCTGGTATTGGTACCCTACAAAGGTATCACCTCTGCGAACAGTCTCACCATTACTACCTGTGTACTCTGAAAAATGAACATTTTTGGTCTTGGCTGCTTTGCATGTACAAAGCATGTATCCGTGGGGTACGTGAAGTCATGGGAAACTCTGAAAGCCTTCAGTAGGTTGCAGGTGTCTCACTGCACCTCAGACAGTGTTACATTGCTCATTTAGACTAGATCTGTACACTCCTTGGGTTGCAATTGAGTTCCTGTCTGGGAAGTAAAACTTCATGTTTTGTGGGCAGTAGATAGTGCTTTAGGGAAGCTAATATCAAGTGATTGTACTGCTTGGCTAAAAACCATAAGTGACTTTCTCACATGCCAGGACTGTTTCTAGTGTTTTTTCATTAGTATTCTGCATTAAGTGGAAGTTAGGAAATGATCTTAGCAGAGTCAAAACCTAACTAATGGAAGCACGAGAGTGGTAGGAGTTAATCACAAGCACAACAAACATCATTTTTGGCTCATTAAGGGCAAGGTATAGTTCTAAAAAAGTCGCCAAGATGCACAGTGGTGGTATGTGCTGTGAGATAACTGGTTGCTGCAAATGACACTAAACTGTCAAGCAAGTTTGCCTTCAAACTTCTCCAGTCCAAAGATGGTTGTGGATTGTCCAGTGCTTAAATATGAGGTAAAGCTGTTTTTTTTTAAAAAATGTAAAAATAAAATTGGCTGCAAAGTTTCTGTCTATCCTCTGCTGTGCCAGCTCTTCTGAGAGTTTGCTGCTGAAGCTCTTCGAAGCAGTTAAAATGCCCAATCTGCCTTTGTAAAGTTCTCCTTAGGAGGTGTTATGGTGGCTGAAGCAGGTCAGGCTATATAATAGGTAAGTTTCGAGAATGTGTCATGTTTGGCTAGGGACACTGTTAACTGGTTTTTTGGCAATAAGTTCTTCTATTGCTTGCAAACTTGGAGCACTTAAGATAGTTGTGCTCGAACTGATGTTGATTCAGAAATTCATCAACTTTAATTTGAAAAGACTTCTTGCCATGAAAGTGTAAACTGGTGAGTGAAGTTAATCTAATGTAGTGCTCTCGCACTTGTGTTTGTCTTGGCTCATTGCTCTTGTAAACTGAGAGTCTTATGTTCAATATGTGAAAAGTACTGACTAACCAACAGGCCAGGCAAGACTAGAAAATGAGACATTCTGCTTCACCCTGTCTTAAAACCTTTTCATCTGGAAAAGGATGCCCAAAGTTCAAGTCCTTTCACTATACTTTTAGTTCAGTGTTGCCTTGATTGAAATCCTTCACTCAAATTCTGTGAGAGTGCCTTTCTGTCAGTCTTGTGACTTAGGTGGAGCTCATGGCTACTGTTAGTCAAGGTTGCTCCCCACGGTGTTGGATTCACTCTAATACAGACCTTGAAACTTTGTGATCATTTAACATGCGACCTTATAAAGCAAATCATTTTAGAAAGACGGTCTTTTGTTGTTGCGGTGGAATAGAGTAACTGAACTAGTATATTTATTTCCATAGTAGGAAAGTAGAACTGAGTATTGGTCACTTGCTAGTCTTGATACATCAATACCAAGTCTGTTTGAGAGTTTTAGTAGTGTGGCCTTCAGAAAGAGGTAAGGAATTGTCACAACACTGTAAGCTCGTAGTTGCCTCTGTAGAAGTTCTGTTGCTACACAAAGAGCCTTAGGCTGCCATGCAACTCAATTCCTTAATAGTTCTGAAGTGCTCGGTGTTGGAAACAAGCGTAGCTGCTGCCTGTCTTTGTGTGGACTCCGAGTGATCGACCCTTTAGACTCCTTGGTCTTGGCACTAGCCCCTGGTGTTCTGAAGCCTCAACATACCTGTTGGGAGAGATTAAAAGCTGTTTGTGGTAATGAGAAACTCTCCCCTTGTGCAGTTTAAAGCTCCAAATAAGCACATACTAGCTCAAATGTTAATAAGCAAAGTGGCAGTCAATGAAGAAACCATCTCCTTGACTGGTTTAAATGCAGAAATAGCACAAAACTTGAATTTTCTTTGCTTGCAATTTAAAAGAATGGCTTTAATGCATGTAGTGCATCAGTCCATACAGCAACTAGCTGCATGCATAAGCAGCCTCTTAACTATAGGCAAAGCACTATGCATTTAATTCAGGATACCATGGAGGGACCTTCAGGTGCCTTGTTCTTCAGTGACATGGTTAGTGGGAGATTCTACCTGCATCTAAATATTTAGCTTTTTGATAAAAATAAGGTGTATGAAACTGAGCAGCTTAAATGACAAACTGCATGTACCTTAAACATAGTAGGCATTTGATTGCTGAACTTCTAATACATCACTTCTGCTTTACAGTTCTTGATCCTTAAGGAAAAAGGGTAAGCTGGATAGAGCAGTGTCTGAATTAGCAAGCTATGCCATGTCTCTTTGGACCTGCTCCAGCTCTATCAAACTTGCTGGATTTCCCTGTTGGCTAGACCAATCCAGAAAGTATCAGTCTGAACAGCTTCATATGAGTATTGTGATAGAAATGCCCACTTAGACTTGGAGGCAGACTGAGAAGAAGGTACTTGATACTGTGAGGTCCCCCACTGTGCCTCAGATTGAGGGCTTTGAATTTTTTTTTTCCCCCCTTTGCAGAGCATGCTGGGTATCACTGATACAATATAGATGCAGTTTATCTAGACCAAACATCAAACTGAGCCTGAGATGGAACCAAGCACAAGTCTATCAACACTGACAATGTGACCATGGCATGCCAGTGTTGTGCCTTGCAGGGGCTTCATTGCTGCCACGGCTTATTTTCCAGGCAATACCTTGTTGGCCTCTTGTGCCCAGGAGCAGGGGGAGGGGGTGCTGTTTGGTCTCTCCTTATCTCTTTGGATTCATTGTGCCTTGTGTGTGTGTTTCTAACCCTTTCTCTTGTTGCTGTCACTCCTCCTTTCTCCGCTGGCGCCATTTCTGTCCATCCCATCTCATTGGCTGCTGTAGCAATAGGTAAGAGACGCGTGGTAGGCCCTGATGGCACTGCACAGCGGGCAATTGTGTGTGTGTTAGAAAAGCTTCACCAACCTGAGGCTTCCCTCTAGCATAAACCAGTCTCCTGGTTTGGGTATTAGTTCTGCTGGGTTAAGGGAGGGCTTAGTTGCCAGAACAAGCTGTACTTTCCTTGCAAGGCTTACTGGATGGGAGAAATGGGAGTTGGTTATTGTTGTTTTACAACAGATTGAACTACTCTTGCAGAAAACTTAAGGTAGAAATCAAATATGAATTTTAGTCATTTACAAGAGTCCTGGAGCAATAAAACCTGCAATGTTTCTGAGAGTTGTAATTTCACTTATGGGGCAAAGCTTCTGCATGTGTACGCAGGGAGCAATCTTAACACCAATCACAGTAGCGTATTTTCCTTTGAATATGCCTGTGTTTTTTCCCATGTGGGACCATCTACTGGACTGCTGATAACTCTCAATGATTGTGGGGTTCTGTATGCCTGTATCACAGCTTCCAAGGATATTATTAATATCTGCTTCTGAATATGGTTCTGAAAAATCATATCTTGTCCTTGATGCTGCAGTGGGGAGATCCGTGTTCCACATAGTCTCTAAAGAAGACTATGAAGGAAGCACAACTAGATGAGTCTTGAACTGGTGTCTAGACTTTTGCTTGAAGTCTCAAGATTTTCACTGAAAGCCTCCAGATGTCTGCTGATGTTCTTAGTGTTTGTAGATTAAATCTAGGAAACTTATCCTGACTAGTAGTTACAGGACAACATAACTCTGGCATGGAAAAGCTATTATGCAGAATGTCACCTGTACATCCCTTGTACCTACAGGATTTGTTCCATATCATCACTAGCATGGACAGTGGAAAAAGGCTTGAATTAACGGTCATGGCAGGTGAAACTTGCACAGTAGTTTCTCTGTACTGTGCAGAGCTTTCTTACTATAATAAATGGTATTAGACCATCCAGTGCATGTTATGCATTGTCACTAGCATGCTGCACCATGGAGACCATAAGTCTGCCTGCCAGAGAGCTGCTCCAGAGCACAGCAGACTTGAGAGGACACTGTAACTGGAAAGCTAAGAAGGTTCCTAATCCTGCCTGCTGCTTTGAGCCTGCCCTCCATAGTGCCTGGGGTGTGGAGGTGAGATGGATCTGAGAACTAAAGCTTTCAAGAGCAGTTTTCCCTTTTAGCGTGCACCTGGGCACTGATGTCAGATGACCAGGTTAGGATTTGCTGATTTCTCCTTTTATATATTTTTTTTTATTATTTTTCCCCCATCAGTGATATATCTGTGAGAAACTGCCTTCAAAGCTACAGTTGCCCGTGATATAGATATCCTCTGCCTTGGGGCAAGAGTATGAAGGCCTGGGTGTGTGGAGTAGACTGGAACCAACTATTTGGTCAAAAAAAAAAAAAAATCTGTGCTCTTTAAGTGAGCCACAGCCTGTTCTAGTCCCTGTGGTATGCTATGGCAGTAGATCAGGCAGTAGATCACTAGCAAAATGACTCAAAAGGGAAGTTTCTCAGCCATCTGACTCCAGATGGAGGTTAGCTTCTCCTGTGGCTAGTTAGTGCAAAGCTCCTTAGAGAGCAGTAGCTATTTACTATGTGAGGGTTTGATGTCTAACTCTACTCGGAGCCTTCAGTTGCCCCCTTGGCTAAGACATCCCCACGCCTCCTTCCCAGGAGGGATGGGTGTACGTAGTTCAACGCCGGGCTGTAGTTCCACCAGCAGAACTATGCAGCCAGTTTATTTTCTGCGTGCTGTGCTCACTTCCCTTTGTGGTGATCTCGTAGGCGGAATGCCGTGGACGCCTTCCGCGTCAATGTCATCCACGCACGGCAGCAGGTACGCTCACCTGTCACCAACATCGCCCGCACCAGTTTCTTCCATGTCAAGCGCTCCAACATCTGGCTGGCTGCCGTCACCAAGCAAAATGTCAATGCTGCCATGGTGTTTGAGTTTCTCTACAAGATGTGTGACGTGATGACTGCCTACTTTGGGAAGATCAGTGAGGAAAACATCAAGAACAACTTTGTGCTGATCTATGAGCTGTTGGATGGTAAGACGTTTCCCTTCTAATCTGCTGTGAGGCACTGCACTTGGTCATTCTCTAGCCTTTAGTTTAGCCTCATGAAGAAATAATCATCAAAATATATTTTTGATGTTATTGTGTGATTGAAATTTAAAAAGACTTGTGCTGCTTTTCTACTTCCACCTATAGATAATGTCTTAAACCCATAGCCATGTGTTAACCGTGGCCTGCTCAGCTGAAGCATGGTGCTGTGAGCTTGTATAAACGAGGCAGCTGGTTTTGGATCCCCGCTCCTGGGTGGTTCCTGTGTACATGCAGGGCTGCTCTTATACTGAGGTGTGTGAATGGCACTATCAGAAGCTCTGTTTAAAGCCAGTCATCTCAGCTGGAGCCCAGCTGGCTCCAGCCACCTGGTCACACTCAGTACAGTTTCCACTCTAAATAGTATCTTTGTGGCAATTCTGGGGGAACAGAAAGAAAGCAATAAAACCCAACTTGCTCTGTGCCAGCCCTACCTAACCCAAAGATACAGCTCTAATTTTCACTGTGGAATGATAGAGTGTCCCTTCAGCTGTCCATAATATCAGCCCATGTGTGGAAACTGCCCTTGAGCTGTCTTTGTTTGGCATAACACGAACACTTTGTGTTAGAAATGCTTCAGCTTGTTCCCTAGACAAGGAGCACAAATGTGGGTGTCCCAGGGATTCTTAGCCAAGGGTCACAGTGACTGATGGTTCTTTATTCCCCTTGGGCAGATGGAGAAGCTGCTGTTTCTCTGCCTTGGTCAGACAGTGCTGCCTTCTAAGTAGGCACAGCGAGATCAGCACCTGCCAATGTGCTGTTACTCAGTGTTCATGTCTGTGGGCTCCTGTCTCCTCTGGATCCCGTGCGGGCTACTCCCTTCCTCGACGGAGGTTTGAAGTGCATTGGCTGTCTGTAGTTAATAGCTGGTTGTCACATTGATCACCCTGCAATGTCACTACTCTGCTGTTATTTTTTTAGGTTTTGACTTTTATTACATTTTCATGGGAAAATCAAAGCCTAAAGAAAATGCTGCAAAGATGGATTATTCTGCTGTTGGATTAAAGCCTCTTCACTGACCCCTGGATGTTGTGGGAGAGGAAAAAGCTCTTCTCAGTGTGCTCTGGATGCTTGTTCTATTTAACTGATACTTAGATGTGAAGAGCAGACCTGCTTCAGACAGGGGGAAAGAAAAGCAGATTTGTAACTCTAGACAGCTTTAGCTCCCACTCTTCCCCTCCTCCTCTAAATAAATAAGTAGAATCTCTCATTTGAATGTGTCAACTTGACAAAGCTTTTCTTCTGTGGGTGCAGAATGCTCCAGGGACTTGTCGAAAGGTTTAATATGTAAGCAGTATCTGTGCAATAATTTGCTCTGTGCTTATAAGACAGTGGTTAGCATGATTGGTTTGCTTGTATCTTGCTGCTCTGACCTGTGTCTCTGAGCTAATTGCTTTTTACCCTTCTGTAGAAATCCTGGACTTTGGCTATCCTCAAAACTCGGAAACAGGGGCACTGAAAACCTTTATCACTCAGCAAGGCATCAAGAGTCAGGTAACTGGCGGGATTGGTGGCTACATCACTGCTCTGCTGGTTCATTTCTGTAAGGCTGTGCAAGAAGTACAATCTCTGACTACCAACTGACCATGGCATCTACACTGAGAGTAGTCTGAATAGTTTGAGGAAATGCTGGCAGGAGTATTGGCTTGATGCCATCTCATTCTCTGCATTTATGTGACCCGATGTGTGCTGGGTCCTGCTGAGGTGAGGAAGGGCCCTGGGCTGGGATAACACCAGTCCCTTGCATATAAATGTTTGCTGGCTTCAATCTCGTGATCTTTGTCAGATGAAGCTTTTGATAGAATAATTATCTACATACTGAATCAGAGATAGTTCTCCTAGATGTGCATGTAATTGAGCAGGTCTGTTCCTCTGGCCCCTAGTGCTTTTGTGTCTGCCTTGTGATGGAATATTCTTCAGCCTCATAGAAGTTCCTCTTAATCAGTGATCTGTTGCCACTTCCAACATCTTTACGTGCCAGCAGACATAGCAATACAGTCTTGGCTTTTTCAAGTTACACAGGAGGTTGCAATACTGTGCTTTTGTCACAGGAGCAATCCTTTCATCAAAGTTTATTAAAGAATATTAAGAAAAATATATCATTGTGTCAGGGGAAAAAGGAAACTGGGGGGTAAAAGACATTTTAATTGGACTATTCCTGGGAATATTTTTTTAAACCAGTTATAATCCTGCTGCAGTCCTAAAAACTTAACTTGCCATCATAGGCAGTTTGTGCTGGACCTCTGAAACGAAAGCATTGTTACAGGCATCGTTTCTTGTGTGCCTCATTGGTCAAGTGGCACCCTTCCATCTTACAAGGTCTTCCAATTCATAACAAGGGCTCAGTCTAAAACTTGGTCATCTCCCCTGTGTGGTAGGTGAGTTGGGAGAGACGCTGGGAGTTGACACCACGGTGTAAATGGAAGCAAAGTGCTAAACAAACTGCCTCACCACTGTTCTTGCTAAGGATAAGCAGAGGTCACAATCTCTTGAGACTTGGTTCAACTCTTTTGATCAGCTCTGCTTTCCTCAGAATTTATTTTCAAACATATAATTAGTAGCAAGGCTAGGTGCATCTCTGGCTCCAGAGGTGAAACAGAAGCATTCAGCTGTCCAAGAGACACATTTCCTGCCAGAACAGCAAATGACTGTGCAAAAGGATGTGTATCAGTGGCCAGATGTGAGTGCATCCGCTACTCGTCCCCATCCTCAACCCCAGTATAAGCCACTCTGGTGTTCTGCACTGGGACAGTTTGAGCAGTCAGCACTCAGGGTAGCTGAGTCAGCTCCTGTACCTAGGAAAACTTAAAACTAACCACCACCCTCGCTTCCTTCCCCTTTATTTTTTTTTCCTCTTTAGTCTGTTTTGACAAGCTCTTAAGCTATTTGTATGCAAGCCACTTTCCCCTTCCCCCACCAAAAAAAAGAAAAAAAAAAAAAAGCTTTGGCCAACAGATTCTCAAAAGTAATTATGCAAAACCACTCTGCTCCATGTCCTGGAATTGTGGGAACCCAAGTCTGCTCAAAAGAAGCACGAGCAAACCTTTCCAGGCACAGTATGGCAGGGAAACAATTCAGACCACACTTGCCAAGTTTCCATGTCTGCTCTCTGCTTGGCTACGCTTAGCTTCTAACTCCTGCTTCATTTGTATCTGATTTCTGGCACATGTTATAGGCCAAAATGTGAGACTAGGGTGGTCTGTCATCTATAGTCCTTTATCCCTGTGTGGTTCATGATGGTGCATTCTTTGAAGTCTTTATGTATTTGAAGACTAAAATCTGCAATTATGGCAGACTTGGCAAACTCTCAGCCTTATCATTTTGTTCTCAAAGAAAATGAGGCTTGCTGGGCTGCTGCCATTTGAATTGCCACCCTGTATGCTATAGGAGCCATTCCAGGCTTGACGAGCTTAGACCCATTCAAAAATAAAGATATATCCTAACACTGCAAAGGAATAGGGTAATGCAGTATGCTAGATGACTTTTAAGAGGTCCTGGTGTGCAAGGTGGGGCTGTACAGCTGCAGATCACGCTCTTTTTCCACAGTGGGACCCTGGTTCAAGCATTGGCTCAGGTACCTTCTTCCAGGAGGGGTTAAACTTGGCCTTGCTGCTCTAGGTGGAGTGATGCTCAGTGTGCTGCTTGTCTTCAGTTGCTGTCGCCCCACACTTAGTGAGCCAGTCGAGTGCTGCTTTCCCTTCAAAGTACTTTGTGAGAGTTTGATGTACTCAGCTCCTAGGCTCGGAGTTTTCTCCAAGTCTTGGATATACAGTAGTAGTCTTTTTTTAGAAGAGGTCTGTCACCAGCTGGAAGTCTGCCAGAGCCCAGGAAACCTCATAGAATCATTATGTTTGGAGAAGACCTTCAAGATCTTTCAAGTCCAACTATAAGGTGTGGTAGTGCCTGTCTCTTACATAACCCAACATGCTGGCAACTGAGTAATCAAGGAATTAGATATTCTTGCCCTGTTTTAGGTGACTACGTTGTCTAGTTCAGGGAAGCTTCCAGTCTGGAATAATTTCAGACTGGGTTGAAGTCCTCCTTATATGCAGCTGGGTGACTGCAGCTTTCAGTGTTGCTCAGCCCTCTGCTTTGAGACAGATCCACCTAGTCCCCTTTTGTAGCAGCCAGTAGACATTCACAACACTCCTGCTCAGGAGAAGAGAGCTTCTGCACGTGATCAGAGTCCTTTGGAGTGACTGATGCTGCTTTGCAAGCTGGAGTAGAGTAGTCTGTCTGCTTGTTCCCCTCCTTCCTCTTTCTCAAGCCTGGACAAAGTGCTGAATAAGGCAAATAAGGAGGCTTTTTATGTTGTGGGACAAACAAGGGAGTTTCTTTACACTGCATTGAGCATTTAATCTAGGCAGTTTCCAATGGAATGAAAAAAAGCTCTCTCAGATGTTTCTGTAATGGTTTGGCCAGCTCAAGCAGTGACCAGGTCAATGACAAGAGCCCTGTGAAACAGAACTGCTGCTGGTTTAGAACCGAGCTCAAGCACTGCCACCCTGCGGCCACAGTGCAAGGCTGCTGGCGTAGGGGCCACTTCTGCTTTCTTCTCTTCTGGTAGAAGGGGCAGAGATACCTCTTTATGTCTGTTAAGAGACCTAATAAATCTGCTTCCTATAAGATACTAAAATGGTCATAGTGTTGGGTACACAGTACCCTTCATTGACTGATTCTGTGCCACAGTGAACATTTGGGGCTTGTTTTAGGAATCGTAACATGAGATGTCTGCTCCGCATAGGAGCGTTACTGGAAGGGGTGTTACAGGGAGCCTGTCTGTCACTCCATCCTCCTGTTTGAGTGGTACCTGATAGACCAAGCCTGAAAAGCCGTTTCACTGTTGGGAGTACTGGGTTTCCTGAACTAAAGATCAAAGCCTCTTCCCTTGTTTTTTGCTGCCTAACTAGTGATGAGCTGACCTGCTTTGTTCCTGTCCTGAGGTAGCCTTAAGCCTAACCTGCCTTTTTCTCCCTTCCTCCCCTTTCTTGCTATTGACCTGCTTGCCTGTTAACCCTGTGTGCGCCACACTTGCTGCTATACATCTACTACTTCACTTTCTGCGTGTGACTGGACCCCGCCTATAGCATCAGGTAGGAGACCTCGCTGTGCCTCAACATAATCCTTAATCCTTTTAGGAGGGTTGTAGCCTAAACGCTACTAGGTATGTCAGCGCAGAATTGTTGTCCCAAACTGCATGCTGGCAAGAAGCAGCCCTTAGAGACTGGGTGCCTCATGGCTCTACAGTCTCATGTTGGACAAGGGTGACAAAGTGGCCTGGCAGCTGCCTCTTCTCTAACCTACAGATTAATATAATGGTCTGTCAAACATGACTTAAGTCATCAGTGCACCCTTTCACACCTGAAGTGTGCCCAGAAAGGCAGTAAATAGAATGGAAGTTAAGAGATGGAAATTTTCCTGCTGTCTTGAGGACTAATTTCTAGTCAGGCATAGAATTCACTGCATTGAGCGCATGTTTGGTGATCCAGTCATGGGATATGTGACAGCACATCTGAGTGGCAAAAGCAGTTGTGTACTGTAATCAGCAAGTGCTTTCTCTTAATTTAGACCAAGCTTCCTTAGTCTTGTTTATCTAGAGGTTTAAGTTGTCATCTCCTTTCCTTCAGACCAAGGAGGAGCAGTCCCAAATCACCAGCCAGGTGACTGGGCAGATTGGATGGAGACGTGAAGGGATCAAATATCGTCGCAACGAGCTGTTTCTTGATGTGCTAGAGAGTGTGAATCTCCTGATGTCCCCCCAGGGTAAGTGGGAGGTGCTAAGCTGCTGTCCTTCTCCCCTTTCAGGGTAATAAGGGGAGACTTGTATGACCTGTATGTGTTCTGAACTGAGTTCTTCTCATGCTAGGTCAAGTTTTGAGTGCCCATGTCTCTGGCAGAGTGGTGATGAAGAGCTATCTGAGTGGAATGCCAGAGTGCAAGTTTGGCATGAATGACAAGATTGTCATCGAAAAACAGGGCAAAGGGACTGCGGATGAAACGGGGAAAAGGTAAGAAGTGCTGGGGTAAAAGCCACTTGCCACCTGGGACCCTTGTGGAAGGGCATCACTTAGTAGCTGTTCTGATCTGACCAATGACGCTTATCTTTCCTTCCCTTCAGGTATTACTGCTGTTTTTTTTCTTCTGGATAGGTCAGTTATAGTGCAAGATAACAACTTTAGGGCCTTGTATAAAGGGTTTCTCTGTAGCAGGGCCAATGCAGGTTAGAGATCATCTTAGGTGTCTGACACCTACACACAGGCAAATGTCAGGAGCAGTGGGAACTCCTGGGTTGTCATCTTTCTTGAAGTATTAAGACTCAAATATAGTATTAAATGTGGAGTTTTTACAGCTGGAAACCTTCTCCCCATGCTGCCCCCCAAAAAGAAGTCTCCCAGAATCTCTAGCAGCTCTAGCTGATATAGAGGCACTTACGGGTTACAGCAGTAGCACTGCCAAGGAACAGTGAGGGAACCCTCCAGCCATAAAATGCTCTACCCAGACTGTTCCCACTAAGTGGAACAGCTGACAGGACTAATCTCTGGGTGAGCCCCTCCTGTTGGTGCAGGATGGTGAGTGGCAGTGTGGCCTGGAGACTCACCCTGGCAGCCAGCTGCCTTCATCCCCAGCTGTGCCTCTGTCAGTACCTATCTTACACTGAAGACAGGTGTTATGCTTTTTCCAGCCTTAAAGTCTAGGGTGAAGAGAGCAAGGCACAGGAACTGCCATTTTTTTTCCCACTAACCATTTGTGACTCAACTTTTTTTTTTTTTTTTTTTTTGCTGGCGCCCAGTGA
This sequence comes from Tinamus guttatus, assembly GCF_000705375.1. The sequence continues at coordinate 185,683 of NW_010589483.1, forward strand.
ATTGGGAAGGTAGATAATCTGCTTCAGCTGTGTGTGCACTCTGCTTCCCTCCCTGTCTATTGCTTTGACTTGTGCATGTTACTCAGATCTCAGTCACTTTCCACGATGGTTCCTATAAACTGAGATAAGCTGCTCTTTGCCTTTTCTCTCAGAACCAAGCCAAGAGCTATCACTTCACTGTCATGTTTTAATTCTTCTTTCCAGTACCTGGATCTAGTTAGTAAAATGGACTGGCCGGTGGGGAAGTATTCTAGTGAAAATGTCATCTGTGTAAGCTTATGAACAGTCAGGCTTACGAACATGTCACAGAACTTCTGTGCTGCATGAGTACCTTCACCTATAAAAATGCCGTTTTTAAGCTACAGAAGCAGGAGGGAGCTGAGACTCTTGCTGGCTGGCCCTCCCTAACTGCTGTTCTCCAGTAGGCATGAGTGTGGAAATGACATTTTCCAGAAGTACGTAGTAATAAGGTGACCAAAACGAGCAGCTGTTAGTTGTGTTTTGGCATCTAGCATGTGACAGTACTGCACATCTGCATAATGCTGCTTGAGTCCTGGACCAGTGCTAGGCAGCAGGGCTTTCCTAGCAGCACCCCAAAGAAACCAAAAGACAAGTCTGCTAATGTTGGCTGCCACCTGGGCAATAGACCAGAAAAGGTTAATTCTAGTTTACGAAGCACAAGCCACACAGCTGGGATGTGTAAAGTAAACAACCATTCAAACAACCATTTGAATTCTGCCATTCAAACAGCCGCTCTGGGTCTGCTTACCACATGTGCAGGTAATGGTGGATCTCAGTAGGGCCGAGAGGGCTCAGTAGGGCCCATGTTGTTTATACTACTATCTCTTCGCACTTAAATAGTTGTCCCGTTGTTCACAGTAGTTGAGGCAGCCTAAATGTCATTCTGCACTGCTGGGCCTTCTCAACGCTACTGCCTCTTCTGTTGTTGCCTCCCTCTCGCTTCTTAGCTCCTCTCAGTACCTGAGACATTCTTTGCTAACTCTGGGGCTAATAGTGAGGAAGATGGTGTCAGACTGGAACACGGTGCAGGTTGAGTACTGGCCAGTGCACCTAGCTGCGCAGACATTAGCTGGCCAGATTTTAGCAGTAAAGAAACTGAAAATGTTTGTGGCAAGATATTCTTGTCCTCAGCAACTTGGTTGCCACACTGGCCTGAGGAGGAAGAGTTTGGCCCTGAGTCAAACCACTAGCTAGCAATGTGGAAATCCTCAGCTGTAAGGAAGTTTTGGAGCAGCAAGACTCCAAACAGGGTTATCTCCAGCTGTGTGGCAGTGGGATAGCTTTGTGGAAAGGAAAGTGCTTTTCTCCCCTTGGGCTGCACTGCAAGAAGACTTGGGCTAGCAGAGTTACCCTTGCAGTACTGAGCATTGCATTCCTGGCTGTGACTGAAAGGTGCTGCTCTTCCCTGAGAGAGGAGGTTAGAGGAGGGAGAGAATTCTTTTAAATGAGCTTCTTCAGGTCTGATCTTGGGGTTGTGACACAAAGGAAGTCTAACCCAGCAGGCCCTTGTCCCCTAAATCTCTCCCTGCCTCCCCATTTCCTGGACACCTGCAATGGCAACATGCTCTGTAGAAAATAGCTTCTGTCTGAGCAGACTCTGCCTGCACCAGGGCACTGGGGCTGCAGCTCGCACTTGTTTAACTCTCTCTCCTGTTTTAGTGGCAAACAGTCAATTGCCATCGACGACTGCACTTTCCACCAGTGTGTGAGACTCAGCAAGTTTGACTCTGAGAGGAGCATCAGCTTCATTCCACCAGATGGAGAGTTTGAACTCATGAGGTACGGTGATAGGGAACAAACAGTCTGATCTTGGCATCTGCCTGCTGCTACAGTCCTGTTACCTCTCCAGGTTACAGTCCTCTTCAGGCAGTTATTGCCCTTGAGCAAACAGCAAGCACGCGCTCCCTTCCTTTTCACAGAGCAGTCTGAGGTGTCCTATGAGACCTTTTACAGATGCAGTAGACGTCTGACTCCATGTATGTTTGTTTTTATACACCCATAGTATTGGATGTGGATTTCCTTACCCTACTCTGACTGTTTAGCAGTGCCTAAAACTGGTATCTTCGAGCAGGGTCACTTTGTAGGACTAAGATACTGAACTTGAGACTCAAGAAGTCATCAATATCATACGACAGCACAGTCTAAGTGCTGTTCAATTTGGCATTGATTGTCTTCATAGCTGATGCTTTTAAACAGTTCTTGTGTTTGAAGGCTGTCCCCTTAGGAAGGACCCTATCTGAGGTCCCAATTTGAGGCCCTAAGAGCTAGCTCTTCTCAGAGTTCACTCTTGCCTCTCCCTGCAGATACCGAACCACTAAGGACATCATCCTTCCCTTCCGTGTGATTCCTCTGGTGCGGGAGGTGGGTCGGACCAAACTGGAAGTGAAGGTGGTGATTAAATCAAACTTCAAACCTTCCTTGCTTGCCCAGAAGATAGAGGTAAGAGAATAAAACTTAAGGCCTCTGCCTAAGAACTGTGTCTCACAGATAATTCCTTAAGTCTGTACAGGACTAAAAGTGAACTGCAAGCCCTAGGCATGTGCCTTGCTGCTCTGCTGGAGGCGAAGCCCTGTGAAGTAGGGAGGTGGAAGCTGTTCTTGGTTGCCAATGCCAATGCAACCAGGAACACTGTACCTTGGCAGAGGATACGTTCCCTGCAGTATCTGCCTGGAAGAGTGCAAAACAACTGTCTGCTGCTTTGGCACTCTAAAAAAAGTCATGTTGTCCTGTCTGCATGGGTCTAACAGTACATCACACAGGCAGTGGACTATGAGATGTTTAAGACAGGCCAAGGGTAGATGCTCAGTCTAGCCCCCTTTTGAGGAGGGGCTTTTGCTGCCCAGAACTCAGTCAGGATGATCTGCCTGCATCCTGCCCAAGCTCATCTGTCTGACTAAGGTTTCCTGCTGCACATCTGCATCCTGAAGGGCTGTGTCCTGTTCCTCACTGTGGAATTTAAAGGCTTGTTTGAGCCTTCTCTCAATGCAGAAAGACAGCCTGTGATGCCTTACGGTAGCTGAGCTAACTGGACTCTGGGATGTGAAGGCTGAGGGAACCAAGACAGCAGCTGCAGTGTCCTGGGAGGGGACCTCTTCCCGTGACCCTGCCTGGAGTGCTCAGGCTGCAGTCTCCTGGCCCCTGCTCACTGGACTCTTCCTTCCAGGTGCGGATCCCAACCCCCCTCAATACCAGTGGAGTGCAAGTCATCTGTATGAAAGGGAAGGCAAAGTACAAGGCCAGTGAGAATGCCATAGTCTGGAAGTAAGTGGGCAGGGCTGGGAAGGCAGAGGCTCTGTGCTGAGCACAGCTAACAAATAGACTCGGGTATTTGTTCACCTCTGGGCTTCCTCTGATAGGATTAAACGTATGGCTGGAATGAAGGAATCCCAGATCAGTGCAGAGATCGAGCTGCTGCCCACCAATGACAAGAAGAAGTGGGCTCGGCCCCCGATCTCCATGAACTTTGAGGTGAGTCAGTCTGTCTTTCAGGACACAGCTAACTTGAGAAGTTTTGTCAGTCCCTTCTACGCTTACAGAAACTACGGAAGTTTGAGACCTCCCTGTCCCTGACTGCTCTGTCACTTTCTAGCCCAAATCTACACAGGTGTCCCAACTAATGGAAGAAAACTGCCCCTAAAGCTAGTGGGGTTTGTCACCATGCACACAGGGTGTAGAGAAAGGAAGTGACTGGTGTCCCTCTCCTAGATACTTGGCTGTAGTTATTCAGGCTATTTTGTGTGCAGACTTTGTAATTCCTCCATGCCAATGCTCTCTATTGCCTTCCCCTTTCTCATAGGTCCCATTTGCACCCTCCGGGCTGAAGGTGCGTTACCTGAAAGTCTTTGAGCCAAAGCTGAACTACAGTGACCATGATGTGATAAAATGGGTGAGGTACATTGGCAGGAGTGGGATCTACGAGACCAGATGCTAGCCCCAGCAAGCTGGCGGGCTCCCTCTTCAAGCCATCCGACGTGTCTCTTCAGTCTTCAAGTACATTCAGAGAAAAATCTGCCTGGCCCCTCTACAGATTGAAAGACCTTGTGGCCCACCTTGGGAATGGACTCGCCTGCCTGTCTCAGTTACCACCCGTGCTGCAGCTGAAGTTCAGAACCGAGTCAGAAAGCAGGATGCTGGCAGCATCCCTGCACATGTCCCAGGGTCGGGAAGGGCTAGTCTAACTCCCATCCTCTCATGATCTTTCTAGGGAACGTCCACCATTAAACTCCTCTTCTGTTGGTGTCTCACTACTTGCATCAAATCCTAGTATTTTTGAAGTTCTTGTGCATATGTACCCGTAGAGTAGACCTAAACATAGACTGGACAAATCCGAATTGAAGTTACCCTGGCTTCTGTACTAGCTATTGCTGTTGTGGTAGATGTTGCTGGCCAGTCTGAGATGCCTGAGGTGGTGAGTTTGTCAGGCCTCCACCAGAGGAGACCTCGCCACCTTCCTATATTTCTTGCAAAGTCTTCAGTATAGAGTCCTGCCATGAGAAGGTTTGTGAACAGAAAGGATGAGGGTTTAGACTCTTGCTGGTGTGTGTGTGGGTGGCACAGCATTTCAGGTCCTTAGAGCACTTACCCCCACTTGCTGCTGGCTTGAGCCAGACTTTCTTCCCTAAACAAATTGGAAACTTGGCCCCTCTATCCCAGGGAGTCAGGCTGGTGACCAGGGTCTGTCCTCTAGAATCTAAAATGCAGGTGGCAGTGAGAGCCCCTGCCCTCCCCACACTTGCACCAACTGCTCTGGGGCCATAGGAATGCTGCTGCTACCCACCATCCTGCTTCTGGTAGTGTGGTCTCCATTTTGTACACTCTGTGATTTGTCCAGCTCTAATCTAATAAAAGTATGTAGAACCAACCTGCCTGCCTGTGCTGCTCTCTGGGGACTTCCACGGGGACCTGGGTGGGGACCCACGTGTGAGACCGCACGTGTGTTGCTCCCCCAGCCCTGGCGTTAGCGGGGGCAAAGAGGAGGGGGAGGCCCCTGCGTGTTTCATTCCCGCTGTGGCCCCCTCTACCTCTCCGGGGAAAGGGAGGGCACCGTGGGGAGGCGCTGGGGCCCGCGCGGCCTGCGGCGGCTCCGTCCCCAGGGGCGCCCCGCGCGGGCCCCAGC
>NW_010589483.1:191158-201904 GCF_000705375.1 Tinamus guttatus
GACCTGGTGGAGGCGGTGGGCGAGCTGCTGCGCGAGGTGTCGCAGGACGCCAAGGACGACGGCGCCATCCGCAACGTGTGCGAGCGCCTCTTCAACACGCTGCAGCTGTAAGGGACCCCGGCCCGGCACGGCACGGCACGGCCCCGCTGCCACCCGGCCTCACCCTCCTCCTCCTCCCACGCAGGGACGAGCGCAGGGCCCAGGGCTGCAGCCAGGTGCTGCTCGACGCCCCCATCCAGCTCTCCCAGATCACCGACAACTACGGTGAGTGCCCCCCGGCACCCCGGCTTCACAAGGAGGGTTCCAGGTCTGTCCCCACAGGGACGCTTGGTGGGGACAGGTTGGGATGCCCCTTTTCCAGGCTCGCCTCCCTGTGAGAGTCGTTTCCAGCCCCTGGCTGCTTGCAGGGGGAGAATTGGAAGGGCAGAAGCCTCCAGCGTTGACTGGAGCCTCTCTGGGCCGCGTTTTCACTCTACGACTCTTTGCAGATGCCAGCGTGGACCTGTTGCCAGGGCTGTTGCTGAAGAGAGACCAGACCTCGGTGAGCGGAGGGCCGGGACGTCCGTGTTGCCGCGCGCTCTGCTGGGCTGCAAGCCGGCGCTTCGGAGCGTCGCTGTGTTGCGTGAAACTGGTTGCTCTCAGTGCGGTAAAGAGGGTCAACAGGAGTTAACAACGCACTGATTCACAGCGTCTATTTTGCTATAACGTAGTAATGAGCTTCCAAGTGTGGCTGATGCAGAGGTAGTGCTTGGAGCGCAGCCTTGTTGACTTCCTAAGGGCCTTTGGCTCCTGCTGCCCGGCCTTTGAGAAATCAGAACTTCCTATCATTGACTTCATTGACTTCATATCATACTGTGGTTAATGATTAGGTGTCAGGATGTTGGAAATGGGGAATGAGCGTGGAGCAGGGAGCCGCCCTTTTCCAGAGAGCTGCTGCAGGGAGACTGTAAGTCCTGCTTTGGAGTGGCTGTGGTTGCTGGGGATTTGAGCAGCAGAGAAGTTTGGAAACTTCTGTGTGGCCTATGGGAAATGAGAACATCTTTGCTAGTGGAAATGTGTACGTAGTCAGGATGACTGGGTTTCCTTCTGCATTGGACACGTGTGTTTTGGGGAGGTGCAGGAATGCATCTGCGAAGCAAAGATGGAAAGAGCTTTACAGGCTGGGGGCGTTTCTCCACCAGGTAGGTTGCTTGGGGAGCCCTCCCTTCGTGGGGTAACGTGCTGAGCACAGGAACTCGCAGCTTGGAGACTGAGACCTAATGTGATCCCTGCAGGTCTGAATGGGGATGTTAGGCAAGAGCTGGATGTGTTGCTTGTTTTGGCATTGGAGTAGTTGTTCCTGGGTTCGCTGACTGGTTCTCGTGTCCATGGCTCCAAGGGGATGTTCAGAGAAACTGGAAAAGATTCAGGGAATGCCCAGGGGAGCCTCTCAGTTTTTTGGAAGACAGGCCACAGATTTGAGGCCAGAGATTTGGGAGATTTGAGGACTTCAGCTTAGTTTACAGGATGATTCAGTCTGTTTGTAGGAACTGGGCTACAAATGCAGCAACAAGGCGCTCCTCAGTCTAGCATGCAGGTCTGTAACATGCTCCAGTGGCCTAGAAATATATAGGAGTGTTCTTGGTCAGCCACAAATATTTGACTTGACACAGGAATAAGCTGGAGTGTCTGCAAGCCTAGCCAAGGCCAGAGGCCAGATTAAAACAGTTGGCTCCTTCTTACCTTCAGACTTAATTAGGTGCTTTTCGTCTCTGTCTTGATTGATCTACTGCCTAACTTGGTTTTGTCCCAAATGGGCTAGAGTTTAACATGCTGGGGAAAGGAAATGCATGATGTCCAGGGAGGTGTAGGGTACAGACCAGGCACTGGACCAGGGCAGGTTCTAGCAGCAGAAGTGACTTGGCTGACCCAGGCTCCTGAAACGAGAGAAAGTGGCTGTGAAGAAGAGCACAGGGTTGCAGTCAGCCAAACCTTTTGCCTTGCTTAGGCAGAACTGTTGTATGTAAGAAGTTAAGTTCGTTCCTGAGCCAACTGCCGAGCCTGATCAGCTTCCCTAACTTGTACTTGAATCTGTCCCCGCTCCCCTGTCCTGCCTCCCTCCTGCCCCTCCAGGCACGGGGGATTGATCTCTCCTTTCTTGCAGTCGGGTTCTCTGGACATCTGCTGAAGATGCCCTCTGTTCTTTAAATTCTATTCCTTGTGCCCTAGGTGGTAAATGCCAAGAAACTGGAAAAGGCGGAAGCTAGGCTGAAAGCCAAGCAGGACAAGAGGATGGAGCGGGATTCCCTAAAATCTTCCGGTCCTCTGTGAGTACAAAGGGTGCCTGGGAATGCCCCCAGCCAGCTGACTGTGCTGGAGCTGGAGCTTTCCTGTTAAACTCCCTTCTCTGCCTCCTGCCTGCCTGCAGGGTCCTTGAGGAGGCATCTGCCAGCCAAGCTGCCAGCAAGAAGGAGACCCGCATGGAGTCATCAGGCAAGAACAAGTCATATGATGTGCGCATCGAGAATTTCGATGTGTCCTTTGGCGAGCGGTGAGTGCAGATGGCCCTGCCTGGGCTTTCAGGCTGGGGTAATGAGACCGCATCAAAGTGGTCGGGAATGACAGAGGGTGTGGGAAGGCTCTGGGAGCAGGCTGGACCCCCCTAATCCTGTTGGCTCCGGGCAGGAAAAGCCTTCACGGGTTGCTTGGCTCCTCTACAGCCTGAAGTCTGCTTGGGGCACGCTGCTGCTGGTTGCCTCCTCCTCCACAGGACACTCTGAGCAGGAGCTGCCTGCCTGTTTTCCCACCTCAGGGTGTTACTTACGGGAGCGGAGCTGAACCTGGCGTTCGGACGGCGCTACGGGCTGGTGGGCAGGAACGGGCTGGGCAAGACAACGCTGCTCAAGATGATCGCGAGCCAGAGCCTGCGCATCCCCTCGCACATCAGCATCCTGCACGTGGAGCAGGAGGTGGTGGGCGACGAGACGCCAGCCCTGCACAGCGTGCTGGAGTGCGACACCACTCGCGAGAGCCTGCTGCGGGAGGAGAAGGAGCTGACTGCCAGGGTTAATGCTGGCAGGTGAGATGGGGCGTCTGGGGTTTCAGCCCTCCTATGGTCTTTTGGCTGTAATGGTTTGGTCTGAGATTCTGCTCTTCCAATGGAAGGCTCCAGCAGGGCTGCATTTCACCCACTTTAGTCCTACCTGGGGAGATCAGCCTCCCCCACCACCCAAACCTTGACTTCAGTCAGTCCCACGTGCTCCTCTTTGTCCTTCTCCAGGGGAGAAGGGACGGAAGGTGCCAGACTATCGGAGATCTATGCAAAGTTGGAGGAGATCGAGGCAGACAAGGCACCAGCAAGGTGAGACAGTCCTGCAGGCACTGCTGCCTGTCTGTATCACCAGAATGTGGCAGTGGTTTGGGGTATGCCGTATAGCAGAGTGCCCCCCACCGTGGCCGTGGGTTTGGTAGCTTGGTCTGTGCTCTGCAGCTACATGGTGTAGGTGAGTTGCAGTTCTCCCCCTTTTCTCCAGGGCATCTGTCATTCTCGCTGGACTGGGCTTCAACACAAAGATGCAACAACAGAAAACCAAGTAAGTCTCTGGGCGTCAAAATATAATGGGTCTGGAGAGATCCTGTGTCCCAGACATTGGCCTTGGTGGCCAGCAGGGTTATTTCTCTCCTAGCAAAGCCCCAGGTGCTGCCATGGCTGTGGCTTGGCCTGACGCACAGAGAGCAGCTGTAACTGGGAGGGGAGCCCAGCAGGAGGCTCTGGGTCTGTTCCTGCCTTTTTGGTGCAGTCTCCTGCCTGGGGGGTGCCAAGCCAGCTGCCTGCTGGCCTGGGGAGGAGCTGGGCCTGGCAGGACTCGTGCCGTGCCCATGGACAACAAGCAGAGATAAGAGGGCTGTGGAGGAGTGTGGGAGCAGACAGCCTGGCAGGCAAGCAAACTCAGAGTTTTTCTACATTAAGCACTAACATCCCCTGTGTGCAACCTCTTCTCTCCTCAGAGAGTTTTCCGGAGGCTGGAGAATGAGACTGGCTTTGGCCAGAGCCCTTTTTGCTAGGTATGTGCCCAGGTGTTTGTGCCAGAGCTTTAGCATGGGGTGCTCTCCCTGCTGTCAGAAGTGCAGGGGAGCTGCCTGGGGGGTTCTCACAGCTCAGCTTGGAGCGGGGGGAGTTTGAGGCATTGCAGCTGTGTGTGTGGTAAAACGTGCTCTGCGTTAACCCTCTGCTGTTTTTCCTTCTGATGCCTGTGTCTTGCTTTTCCTAGGCCAGATCTCCTTTTGCTGGATGGTAAGTTGATACTGTGGATCTCCTGCAGCACTGCTGCTGGGCCTGCCCGTGCCCTTGCTGGCGTTGGGAACGGAGCGTGGCCTTTAACTGCCTGCCCAAAATAGCCCTGTGTGATACAGCCGGCGATAGCAGGGCTGTCAGCACTCCCCTGGCACGGTAGGGACAGAGCTGGGACCATTAAGAGCTGTGAAATCACTCAAGCAACCACTTCCACTGAGCTCAGCAGATGCTCATCTTGAGGGACTGCCCCATGCCTCAGTAAGGGGATCAACATGTCATCCTGCCCCAGACAGTCCCCTTCTCCCCTCTGTCCCCTTGATGGGATCCTGGCTTCTGGCTGACTGCAAGGGGAAATTCATTTTGCTGCAGGGAATGAGGCAGGAGGCATCACTGGAGCTGGGGCTCAGCTGGTATCCTGCAGAGGTGCCCAGCTTTGATGTGGAGCGCTGAGTTAGACACTGCTGCAGGGTGTCGGGTGCCTGTATTGGCTGTGGGGAACATCCCTGGCTGATCCCTGGCCCTCAACACACCTGCATTCATGAGTGCCCCTGAACTGTGGAAGAAGCTCTTCCTCCTTGGGATGCCAATCACTTGTCCTTCCTGCGTAAAGATGCGTGATGCAGCCATCCTAATTCCTCCTGACCTCAGTGCTTTTCGCTTTTCCCTTAGAGCCAACAAACATGCTGGATGTGAGGGCCATTTTGTGGCTGGAGAACTACCTGCAGGTATGGGGGTGACAGGAGGCCCTGGGGCAGTGCAAGGCTCACTCAAGGCTGCTGTGCTAAAGCACAGAGTTGCTCAGGTGTCCCTGTCTCCTGCAGACTTGGCAGTCAACCATCCTAGTGGTATCCCACGACAGGAACTTCCTGAATGCGGTGGCCACAGACATCATCCACCTGCACTCCCAGCGGCTGGACACGTACCGTGGGGACTTCGAGAACTTCCTCAAGATCAAGGAGGAGCGACTGAAGAACCAGCAGCGAGAGTACGAAGCCCAGCAGCAGTACCGCGAACATATCCAGGTACTGGGAGAAACCAGCAGTGTCTAGGCACTGTTCTCCTAGTCTTGTTCCTTTCCCCATACTTCTAGTGAGCCTCTCAAGTTGCCCTGCTTCCAGGAATCCCTGCTCTTTGAGCTTTTGCTGTTGCCCAGTCTTGAGAGGACTGTGGAAGCGGCTCTGGTGTTGCAGGAGGCTCAGCAGCAGAGCAGCGAGGCCCAGGCCAACAGGCTGTGACTGTGATGCTCTTCCCTGCTAGGTATTCATCGACCGCTTTCGCTACAACGCAAACCGGGCGTCCCAAGTGCAGAGCAAGCTCAAGCTGTTGGAGAAGCTGTGAGTGCCTGTTCCTTTTCTCTCCTCTCTGGAGATGGGTCAGGGGCTGTGATTATAGAGAGAAACAGATGCTCAAGGGGGCTTGAAAGATGATGTGTATCCAGAGGGTGGGAGTGGTTTGGGCTCTGGGTGCCCTGTCTCTGATCAGAAGCTTTTGTTGGGATAAGACTTTGTGGGGCTGGAAACTGTATTCAGGATTCTGGTGGGGGAAAGAGCCACCATGCAGCACATCTTAGTTCTGTGTTTTCTTCTCATGTAGGCCAGAGCTGAAACCTGTGGACAAGGAGTCTGAGGTGATAATGAAGTAAGTGATCCTGAGCACTTGCTTGGAGGGCACTGACTCTACTCGTGATGTGAGGTGCTCCTGGGTCTTGTCCCAGCTGGGATAACCACCGCTTCCTGTGGGTCAGCCTTGTTCTGACATGGAGCCTAGAGAGAATCCTGCCTTCAGACTTAGCTTGCTTCTGGGGCCAGGGCTGCAGATCCGTGTCCTCTTCTTGTGACTGTCCTTCCCAAGGTCCTTGGGGAGCCTCCCTTAGGGGTCATACCAGTTGTGCTGGGAGCAGGATCTCTCATGTTTCTGGACATCTCTTACCCCCTCCTGCCTTCCCAGGTTCCCTGATGGCTTTGAGAAGTTCTCCCCACCCATCCTGCAGCTAGATGAAGTAGATTTCTATTACGACCCTGATCACTACATCTTCCGTTCCCTCTCTGTCTCTGCGGACTTGGAGTCCCGCATCTGTGTGGTATGTGGAATTGCAAAATAACAGTGGCTACAAGGGACTATGGGAGGTCTGCTCCAACTCCCTGCTCAAAACAGAGGCAACTTTAATGTTAAATTAGGTTGCTCAAACCTTCGTCCAGCTGAGTTTTGGACAGCTCAAAGAATGACAAATTCCTCCACCTCCTGGGTGGGGGAAACTGGCTCTGTTGCAGTGCTTTATCATCCTCATCGTGAGGATTTTTTTCCTAGTACCAGTTAGAATTTGTAAGTTCTGTCTGTTGCCCTTTATCCTTTCACTGGACATCTCCGAGAGAGATTGGGTCTATCTTTTCTATAACTCCCTATCAGTTGAAAACAGCAGCATGGGCTTATGCTGAGTTGAGCCAGGCAGCAGCTTTGTGCTTGGAAATGGGGCTGGGACAAGGTGATCCCTAAACTCAGCGGTAGGGTAAGAACAGATTATAGCACTGCTGTCTGTCCTACTCCTCAGTGGTGGAAGTGCAGCTTCCAGGATGCTGGGAGCCACTGATGAGACTCTCACCTTGCCACCTTCCACAGCTTGATCATCAGTCCCCTGATCTCTGCCCTGCTCTCTGAAGTGCTTTCATTGGTTTCATGTTCTCCAATGCTGCTGCTTCTCTAGGTTGGGGAGAACGGAGCCGGCAAGTCAACCATGCTGAAGATCTTGATGGGGGAGCTGGCACCAGTCAGAGGGATCAGACACGCTCACAGGTAGCCGGTGGGATGGCCTGGGGTGACAGGGAGGAGCAGGGCAGACGGGCTGTGTTGTGGAGTGATAGCTGCCCGAGTGACAGGGACAGCCATGCATGTGCCCCCTCCTGCAGCTGGGGCTGAGAGAGCTCTGGTTATAGGGCCCAGGTATCAATGCCTCGTCTCTCTCATACTGCAGAAACCTAAAGATCGGCTACTTTAGCCAGCACCATGTGGATCAGCTGGACTTGAACATCAGTGCTGTAGAGTTACTGGCAAAGAAGTTCCCAGGTGAGTTGCAGAGATGCCAGGAGATGTGGCCAGTTCTTAGTTCCTGAGCTAGGTAGAGCTGGCATCAGGGCAAAACTAAGTGGGCCTGTGCCACTTCCTTCCCCGTGCAGAGAACAGCACTGGCTGGGTAGAAGGCTCTGTCACTGAAGTACTTTGAGGGGAAACCTTTTGCTCTGGGTCAAGTCCTCATGGCAAGCACAAGTTCAGATGCCTGCCTTGAAAAATAAGCTAGTTTACAGGAGGATTTATCAATCTGTTACAAGCTCTGTGGCCAGCAGCCTGTAGCTCCTGGGCTAGTGCTGCATGATAGCCATGTTTCAGAGGTAGGTATCTGCTTTGTGAATCACTTTGCTTGCCAGTCACAGAACGAGCCATAGCTTTGCCTGACCCCCTCCTTCCAGCTGTCAAAACCCCCAGCTTCCTTCTCCACAACTTGAGGTTATCTAACTTGGTGACAGAGAATTCAGGGAAGTGTCACTTGGAGTCAACACAATCAGCTGCCCTGCAGTCCCTGTCCTGGTTGTGTCAGTCAGGTTTCCCCGCAAATCCCCGCTTGGGAATTGCCTGAGCGTGGCTGCTGAATTCCTTCCCTCCCTGCTACCGCCGCACAGGCTGCCTGGCCCTGGCGCAGGACCGAGGTCACAGCAAAGGGCTCTGTGTCACACCAGGAGGGCCGGAGGCTCTGGGGTGCTCACGTGCCACAGCTGTGTTGTGACACGCTCTTGCAGGGAGGACAGAGGAGGAGTACCGGCATCAGCTGGGGAGCTACGGTGTCTCGGGAGAGCTGGCCGTGCGCCCTGTTGCCAGCCTGTCTGGAGGTCAGAAGAGTCGAGTGGCCTTTGCCCAGATGACTATGCCCTGGTAATTTTCTCCCAGATGCTGTTAATATTTACATGGGTGCATCCCTGGAACCTGCTTCACTGGGGGAAAGGCAGGCATCGAAGGACCTTCTGCTCTCCGGGAAGCCCAGTCTTCGGGACTTTTGTGGGGAGGGAAGTTGTCACCCTGCGGGGACCGCGTCAAGGAGGCAGATGACTTTCTCCTGCTGCTTTGAGCTCTTAGGTGCTGCAGAACTGGGCAACACTGATCTTGGGGCCACGCAAATGCCTGTGGCTCTGAGTGGCTAGAGCAGTAGCCTGGATTCCTGCCCTGTGCAGGGGTTCTTGCAGCGCTAAGGGGTGCAGATTCAGCCTGGGTTTGTCCCTGTGCAATCCTCAGAGTTGCCTTCTCTTCCAGTCCGAACTTCTACATCCTAGATGAGCCGACAAATCACCTGGACATGGAGACCATTGAGGCACTGGCAAAGGCACTGAATAAATTCCGGGTAAGATTCTCTAAGTGAGATATCTCGTTTTTCTCAACACTCCCTGCAACCTCTGGCTTGGGTTGCTTTGTATCTCAGCCAACGTGGTAGCCTCAAGTCCCTGGCAGATGGTGGGGAGAATCTGTTGTATTTTGGCCATAGCTGTTTGTCCTGGTATGGGGTTTGCTTCATGTATGAACTTTGGCTAGGAGTGGCTGAGAGAGGTCACTACAAAGCACCTTGTCCTCCATCTTGGCCAGTCTGTGATTTCTCATGTGCTTCTGTGTTGCTGCATGCAGTGCGCAGCCCTGCCCTGATGTCCTTTGGTTATTCCTTAAACAAAGCTTGTTTTGATCTCCAGACTCAGCTTGCAGATGCCACAGTGATGAGCCGAAATCTTTCCATTTTGGTGTCCAGGTTGGGTTCGTTTTCCTACAACAGAAAAGCTTAATTGTCATTGGAAGGGATCTCCAGAGATTTCTGGTCCATCCCTTTATTTAAAGTAAGGCCTGCTTGGATGAGGTTGCCCAGGGCCTTGTGCAGTCAGCTTCACACTGTTACTGACTCCACCTGGGATCTCTGTCCTTGAGGCTTAGCAGAGATCTGCACAGCCAGTAAGAAACTGCACTTGCTCCAAGAAGCAAAGCAAAATATGTTCTTGCTGCATGTGCAAGAACATGTGTTCTATCTATCCCACTTGAAAGAAGAAGATGCTAGGCACTGCTGGAAAAGCAGGAGTTCTCTAGAGCTTTTCCCTGAAAGGGGTGAAAACCTGACATCCTCTGCAGCCAGACTGGTCCTCTTCACATCACCGTGAGCTGGATCCCAGCTTGTGCTAGAGCCCTGGGTTGTGGTCCACTAAGTAAGTCTCCCTGCGTTGTGCTTCCACAGGGCGGTATAATCCTGGTGTCCCATGACGAGCGCTTCATCCACCTGGTGTGCCAAGAGCTGTGGGTATGCGAGAATGGCACCGTGACGCGCATCGAAGGAGGCTTCAACCAGTACAGAGACATCCTGACGGAGCAGTTCCGGAAGGAGGGTTTCCTATAAAGAAAGCGGGAGTGGGACTGCACGAGCGGGCTGGAGTGCCAAGCTCGGCCCCCTCAGTGTCTGTCCGAACTGTGCCTGGCAGAGCGCTGAGGACGCCGCTGTCCCCATGGATCGTCAGCTGTGCCATCAAACTGCCATCTGAACTGCCCTCCCCTCCCGGGCCTGGAAGAAAGGAACGGGACAGCCCCTGCGCAGCTCTTCTGCCTGGCCTGGCCGGGCAGAGCGGGAGGAGAGCAAGGGGCCTGGCACGGTGCGTGGCCGGGAACACGCGGTGGGCATCGCTCGTAACGGGCACCGCCTGCCTGGCGCTCCCGAACGCTGCTGCGGGCCTGGCCGCTCCGGCTCAGCCCCTGGAAATGCTACACCTGGAGCTGCTGCTCTGCTGGGATGAGGGAAGCAGTTTGGACATCCCACGTCCCTGCTTTAACTCACAGTGCCCTGAAGGGCAGGAGGGCTCTCCTCTGTTTTTTTTTTTTTTTTTCTCCCTCTTTTTTTTTTTTTTTTTTTCTGCCCATGCTTTTTTTTTTCTTTTTCTCTCCAACTGGCTGAACACCAGTCAGATTCCTGTAAAATGTTTCCCCTCTCTGCTCTTAATACACTGCCCTCCCCTCCGCCACCCTAAGAGGGGAACGAGGCCTTTGCTGCTAATGGTGACCCTGTCTTTTCACTTGGGGCGGGTTTGGTTTGTCGTTCCCTTTCCCAGCCTGGTGTTTGTGTCACCGAAGGGGAGATCCTGCCTTGGCCCGGGGCCTGGGCCGCATCCACGCACCCTTTCCCCCGCAGGCCTCGATCCACGTTGCCTCCCTGCCTGCGTTTCATTTCAAAGCCATGAAACGCTCTGCGTTGCGGGGTGCGAGGGGCCGCACTCCCTGCCGATCAGCACAGCGGTTGCAGTGTAAATAAAACCGGGGCGCAGCGGGCGCAGAGCCTTTCCTTTCCTCGGCGTGCGGGGCTCCAGTGGGGCCGGAGCTGCTTCCTAGCGGCCCTGGCAGTCCCTGGGCTTTGGAAAAACGGATGTGGGTTGGGGTGGCAGGAGCGGCGCGGGGGCCGCGGGAGGGAG
>NW_010589484.1:0-29207 GCF_000705375.1 Tinamus guttatus
AGGTATGTTTTTCCTGCTTGCAAGTCTGCTATAATGAAAATAAATAAATAAATAAAGCACAGCAATAATAATTAAATAAACAATATCCACATCCTTTTGGTCGTTCAGTGCCCTATCAGTTAATGAATTCCTGAGGCACAGATTTCCACCTCCTGGGAGAATCACTTTAGCACCTCTGTAAGTCTTTTGGTGGTGATATGAATATTAGGATATTGAAACACGGGGTGTGCTGAGGAGCTCTTAGGCTTTCAGAGTTTCAGCCGGATCCCTGTATCCTGGGGAGACTCCCAAACCCTTGATTTGTGTCGGGAAAGGTACCAGCTCAGACACGTGCAGGCTTTTCACCTTCCTGCTTCAGTTCAAGGAAGCCAGGGACACCAAATCATGTAAAACTCAATTTCCTCTTCCTGGTCCTTTTTATAGTGTCAAGTCATTACTGTCATCTGTTTTAACTTGCAAAATCCACTCCAGGCTTCAGTGAGCGGTACTTGCACTGTGTCCTGGATGCTTCCATGGGAGCTAAAGCAGCAAACAAAGAGCGGAGCTGGGAACCTGTTAAGAGTTTTAACGATGTAATCAAAGTTATACAAAACATTACTGCTATCCAAGCTAAAATAATCCTACACTTACTGTCCAAATTAACCTGTTCCAGCTCATTCTGAACAACAGTACAGCAGAAACTACTCATACAAACTGTATCAGATCCCCCTTGTGCCCAAGTTAAGTTCACCCATTAGGTGGGTTATGCTGGTGAGTCCTTTGTCAGGGGTTTGATGTTGATCTTTTTGGGGGATCTCTTCTTTCATGGGCTAGTTAGTTATTGATACACAGGTTTAGTTATACAGTGTTTTCTTAGTTTTGTTATGTCTTTACTATATAACAGAGTAATTTCTTTAGCACTAAACAAAGTCTGTGGCCTCTTACTAGCAATGGCAATACAGAATTGACCTGCATAGATTCTAGGTATATAATAGTATACCTAAGGGAAAAACTACCTATGCCATGTTGAAGTATACGGACAAAGCCTGCTATATTTAAAATTTGGTAACTCCCTCCCCTGCTTCTTTTATTCTCCTTCCTTCCTTTTGATCAAACATTCACGGGCACCACTGATATAGAGAATAAAACTGGATAAACTCTACACCAAACCTTTTAGGCTGAAATTAAAATGCTTGTGCCAGAGGTGGTTTCTTCTGCAGTGTGAAAGAGAGTCTTCTAGTTCTGGTATGTATGATCTTTAGAGTAGGGATTTCTTTTTACTTGTGACTGAATGCCACTACTTTTACAAACATGAATTTGTCAACTACTTTTAGGCCCATGTTTTCTGGACTTCCGTTACAAGTGAAATAGAGTCAGGATCTTGGCTGGTTTTAGATTAGCCTCAAATGTTTCTGATCTTTCCCTGATGCCTTAGGATGTTCATGTTCCAGTCACATACAGTATTATTTTTTGTCTCAAATTTCTGGGGAAGGCATGGTGCTCACTATACATAACTGTTTATGTATGAGACTAATTACATGCAAGAGCTTCTTCCATACTTCAGTGCCTTGGTAGCCCTACCAGCTTGAATATCTAGTGGTTGGTTTGTAGATGAAAGAAAAGGCGATTTGGTACCTAGAAGTGTGTCTTGCACTGGACAACTCCCAGCTCTGCCACATGCCTCACTTGTATTGGGCAGATCACTAAATCTCACTGTAACTCACTTCCTATCTGTCAAGCAGGATAATAGACCTTCTATAATGTCTAATGGGGCTATGGGCACATTAACTAGTGTTAAGGTGCTTGCTTAATAGTTAGCCAAATCCAGATCATTAAGGTTGAACAGAAAATCTCAAACTTAAGGCTTAAACCTTATGTGTCCTGGACCTGTAGTATAATATTTTGCCGTCTTTGCATTACACAGAGACTCGGAACAAGCCCTTTCAGAAGTGAGTTGCCTTCGTATAAGTCGCTGGTGCAGATGGGGTGGGCGTGTGTTGCGGGCAGCTCCCAAACTGGAACGGGAGCGGGAGGAGGCTGGGGAGCCCTGCATGCTGAGACGATCTGCGAGAGCGCGGCGGCTTCCAGCTCGCTGCTTTTCCCATTTTCCCTTGGCGGGTTAGAGCTATTTTTAAACTCAGTATCTTTTAAATAATGTATAAGTTCACAATAGAGACTTATAGTACTGGAAGAAAAAACATGAAGGAGCTATTTGAGGAAGAAAAAAAAAAAAGGAAACGGAGAAAATCCTATCAGGATTGCTTGCAGGAGGGTCCTGGGATGAATAAGGCATCTGTCTGTTCAGTTTCCAGACTTCATTTGCAGAATTCCTGTTTTAGAGCAAATCTTCTCTCTTTGAGCAGAGATTTTTCATTTACCAAATGCCTTCCCAATCAAAACAACTGCATAAATACACTGCTGTGAGAGAAGCACGTCACTTCAATGGCCCTTACATTTCGACACGGTAGTGCCCAATCTTTCTGGCTGTCTAAGTATTTTAGTGTCTCTGAAAGTCAGGAAAGCCCTTTTCCTTTGAGACCGGCGTACATGAATGTTTCAGTTAAGCTGTATACGTGCAGCTAATCCAACTCTTCAAAGCAGCACTAGATGCACTATGTATCTGCTGAGTGCGTAGGCAACTGAGGCACCACAGCACGTGTACATGTGTGAATGTGTAAGACCCTAAGCCAAAGGGCTGTCCCGGGAAAGATGGTATCCCAGGCAGTTCCTGCAGAGAGCTGGTGCAGTTTGCTTCCACTTTCCACACTTTCCTTGCAGCTGGCACCTGTTCATGGAGAGGGGATCAAGGGAAATGGGTGGCTGGGAACATTGTCGGCACCAGACCGATGTATCCGGCCCCCAGCTCGCTCTGCACGTGCTGCCCAGTTGCTCTCAGAAAAGGAGGTTGCAGGGACCTAGCTGCCGGGCACATTAATAGTTCTGGCAGCTTATGGATTTGTGACCTCTGTGGGCATAAGGACGATGTCCGCAGCAGAAGCCTGGCCTTGTGCGAAGTGTGCCAGGAGAAGAGAAATGCACCATGGATTTTTGTCTTTTTGCACGTTCATCTTAAAGTCGTCCTGGGGCTGAGCTAGGGGGTGCAGCCCAGTCTGCTCTTCAGTGATGCAAACAGTTAATGCAGAGGTGGAGCAAGACCGAAAAATTGGGAACGTACCAAGGGTTTTGGGTTTGCTCCATTTTTCATATCCTCTAGATCTAGTGTTGCTAATGACACGGGTAGCCAAGGGAAAGGGAGATTTTCTGTTTTTGGGGATCTCTGTTTATTAAAAAGTGAGCTCTGATGCTCTTAAGGGGAGAGCAGGGAGAGGCACAGAGTATTAAGGGGTACAGCATCAATCATATAATTTTATTCCTTTTCCCTTGTGTCATATGCTTTTATACCATAATGGAGACAGTAATCATAAATATTCATGTGGGTGTAAAGATAGCACACTTTTTTTCAAGTACATTTGGAAATAATTTGTACTCTGGCTGTCTGAAAAATTACAGTTCTGTGCTGGTTTTTAGACCTCATTTTAATACTTAGTGAGGTATTTGGGGTGAAATGGCTAGCAAATTGAACCTGTTTTATTGTTTTAGTATGGACTCTCTTTTTTCCCCTCTCTAAATTTCTTAGAATCCTCAATATGGAAGATGTTTCCTATTGGTTGTATTTAGAAGAGAAAAATTATTAATGAATGTCCGACATTGAGACATACAAATGACTTACAGGGATTAAAGAAATAAAAGGTCTACCAGTACATTTGTTGTAGTCCAGTAACTGATGCTAGCAAGAAAAATAATCATCAACCTGGTACCAATGCAGGAAATGCTTTTAAGAATAATTGCAATATCTTTTTGTGTCACTGCATTGAATTTTTAATTGATTTTTGTATTGTTGATAGAGGCATTAAAAACCTGTGGTACCTGGTTATTTATAAAAATTACCCATAAAGTGATATGCATAGTTCATGGACTTTTTTCAGGATTATTGATCATGGTTGGCTGTTAGGGGGAGAACTCTGAGAGTTTTAGCTGTGTCTGGGCAAACAGTTGGAGAACGTTGTCTTTGACTGACACAGGAGCCCTGGTGAATGAGGAGCTTAGGTGAAGAGACACGCGTGGGTTACAGTGCTCTTCACAGAGGCTCCTTGCAGAGAAGAGGTTGATGTGTCTTCCTCTTGCAACCTGTGGGTTTTTGTGGTATTGCATGTGTGTATCTCCCTCGAGTGTCTGTTCATATACAGAGCACTGCATGGGCCTGTGCACTTCAGACACTCAGGGTAGATGGTTTTTTGCTTTCTGTAGTCTCTCAGGGTGCACATGTGTGTTGTCATCCCTCGTGATCCAAGCCTAAGGACATGAGAGGTGGTGCATGCTCCCTTTGCCTCTCTCAGGCATCTTTGGCTGCAGACCATGTTTTCTCATGCCCGTATGGTCTGCAGCTGCTCCCACAGCGCTGTTCTTTCCTCCCCTGCCTCTTTTTTTCCCCCATGTTAGAGTGTTTCGGAGGGTTACACGGTCCTTTTCTCCATCCTCAAGCTCATTGCTGCTGATGAGGTGATGCTAGACAGGCTGTTGGTCTCCACCACATGGCTTGTTCACAGAGCTGAGGCTCCACTTTGGCTCCGGGGTGCCTGGCTTCCACTGAAGCACTAAAGACTAGAGGCGTTAAACAGCCCATAGGTTGTTTAGGTGAACCACATCTCCAGCATGTATTATTTCTAGGATTTTATTTATTTTCTGACCCAGAAAAATGTTTCAGGTCAAACCTAGTTTATTCCTAGGGTAAATACTTGTCCTCGGTTTCTAACATCCAAGTGCAGGATGGTGCAGCTAAGCTTTAGGAGTAAGAAGCCCTCCGTGCTGAGGAGTCTTTGGAATGAAGACCAAAGCATGCTTCCCAAGAAAGAAAATTGTTCCCAGCCTTCAAGAAGTGTTTGCTGCGCTCTCTTCTTGCTCAAACAAGGAGCCTGGGAACAAATCCTGGTGAAGGTCATCAACCTCTGGCAGCAATGTCATTTCAGAGAGCTTCTGTTCCAGGGTATGGTCTGGAATTGGTAGGGATCAAAACTGTGTAACTGAGCAGGTAACACTATGGGTAATCCCAAGGCCATGCTTGGGCCTGCGCCCCAGCGTCGCTTAATACGTGTGGCATCTTGTGTCTTCTGACTTATTTAGTAGTGCTGTAAGTTAAGGGAGATTTGGTTTATACACCCCTGCTCCCTCCAAACACTCTGTCTTGCCTAGGCATTTTCTTTCTTTCTCTTTTTTTCTTTTTTTTGTGTGTTAGTTTTCTTTGGTTTAGGAAGTTAATCCCAGGGGATCTCAGAGGTGCAAATCCACCTGAAAGTTCAGGCCAGCTCTCATTGGGATATGGTGAAAATCTTGCAAGTGTGCACAACTGTTCCAAAGTCTCAGCAATTCCCACTGGAATGCTCTCTGACAAGTTTTGCAGTTACCTCAACTCTGAACTTCTAAGGTAGGTTTACCAGAGATAACCTGTTCTTAACAAAGCTAAAAGAAATAATTGCTCTAGAGATAACATTATTTTCTATTAGGAAAAAATATATTTTCTTTAAAAAAACAAACAAACAAAAAAACCCAAAACACTAGTGTTCCATATATGATTTTAAAAAACAAAAGCAACAATGTAAAAGGAATTTTCTCATTCAGGCCCTACAAGCATGATACTTTTCTGGCTATTTTTCATTTCTTTTTGGATGGATGAGGAATAATAACAGTGGGGAAAAAGGAAAACAAAAAAAAGATTTTAAAAAATATAAAAGCTTTTGAAGTTTTGACTTACAAAACCAACATATTTTAGAAAGTTTTAAACATTTTCTCAAATTTCATTTTAACAAACAAATATACATGTGTATTCAATATTCTTCTTGTTGGATTCTTTTTCGACAAATTTTATGTGTTTTTTTCCTCTGAAAATAAAGTTCTGTTCTTCATTCATTATCTGTAGTGTTGTTATTACCCAGTCATTGACTTTTTCTGAGTGATAGTGTGGAGTTCTTCACTGCACAGCTCTGAAAAGCTTGGATATGAGACAAGAGTGTTATTATGTTCTTTTTGAAATGATATTTTGCAAGTCTGGGATAGTAACTCAAGATTTTTTTTTCCATGTCCTCTTATTACCCATATCAATAGTACTACTAAAATACGTATTTGTATCCCAAATAAAATGCTGGGGCTCAATTGGCCAAGTAGCAAAGAATAATTGCTTATTTTGAATTGTTTTCCAGTGCTTTAAAACAAGTTACTCATTCAGGGCACGATGAATAAGATTCTATTTTGGTGTGTTTCTCTTAAGTATCTTTGAAGATTAAAAAAGGAATTGCTTGGGGGAGAGAACCCATTTGGAAAAAATGTCAGTACACTCTTTAGTTTAGTAAGGGGTCTGGTATTTGTGTGTTGAATCCCTACTGGGGAGCTGAAAGTGTTGTGGTGGAAGTGCAGAGCATGTGTGCTCTTCGTGGTCCATTTGTGGCCTGACAAGAGTGGCTGCGAAATGGAGCTTCCCCTGCACGGGTTTGTGCTCGTTTTAGATACGCTGGGGAATGAAATGAAAGGACTTCAGTGATACAAAACGCTCTTCGTGCTCCATTTGTGGCCTGACAAGGGTGGCTGGGAAATGGAGCTTCCCCTGCACAGGTTTGTGCTTGTTTTAGATAATGCTGGGGAACGAAATGAAAGGACTTCAGTGATACAAAATTGTGATACTTAGAAATACAGTCAGGACAGAGCTGTGCCTGCACAGTATGGGCAAAATCCTTTGCGTTCCCTCCGTGCATTGGAGGAGAGGCAGAAGGGCGCTGGGCTGTGCGTCACGTTCGCGCCTCCGGACGGGTGTAGGTCTGGGTGACTGTGTCACTGGGAGCAGGGTGTTCCCTGGGGAAACCGGCTGTGCTTGTCCTCTGCTCCTGTCTCATGATCGCGCTGTGGTCCTGCCCCTGCTGTCCTCTGCCCGAGAGGACAGTGTAACGGGGCAAACTGCAGTTATTCTTGCTGCCCTCGGTGCTGCCGCACGCAGGGCTGCTGTGCGGGGTCCCCGCGCAGCGAGTCTGCATTTCCTGGCGCGTCTCATCCTGCTTGCTGTGAATGAGAGTGAAGCGTGTGCATGGATTCAGGCACAAATACCCATTCATGGCTAGGGACTCATTCCTGCCATCGCAAACCAGGCGGGTACGAGTGGGGCCTCGTTCTCGGGGGGGCTTCCTTATCCCCTCCACTCCAACTCGTTTAAGTGAGAACTGGGCCCCTTCATCCTGTGTAAAGGAAAAATTTCTTTAGTTACCTCATTCTAAGCTGAAAACATTTCCTCTCTTCACCTTGTTCTTAATCTCTTGCTTTCTGCTGATATTATATATTAATTCTGCAAATGCGTTATTTAATTCTAAGGAACGTTATAGGCTGTGAGCTGTTAAAGTGCAATAGTGTATTGAAGGATGCTCAAGCTAGAAGGGAACACGTTTAATCTTGGTTTTATTTAAATCTTAATTTTATGCTATTTGGATATCTGGACAAGACTGCAGAAAATACATCATTGTATTTCAGGACTTTAGAAATGTTTCTGATGTTGAGTTCTGTTTAAGGAGATTTTTAACTCCCTTTTTTGATACAAAAATGAAAAAAAATATATGTTTGGGCTACTTCTGTGATATTTTTCATGGCTTCCACACTGGAAAGCTGCAGGATGTGTTGTACCAAAATGAAGCGAGCTTTCACACATGTTGGAATCCTTTATGAGGATTTTGCCTATAGCTCAGAAACTGTGTATCTAGATGAGGAGAAAAACAGTTGTGTTCATAAAAGGACTCTGCTCTGTTACATTTTCTTATTAAATATTTTAAAGAGAAAAAAAACTAGTTCATAATGGTGACAGTTCAATGTAAAAGTGGTAGCAGATTTTTGTTCTACTCATATAATCTGAAATACTTAGCTGTTGAGAGAAGTATCTGCTCTGTTTAAGGTACAAATACAGATGTTGAAAGAACTGGACTGCATCCATTCTGCAGTGTGTGTCCCATCTGTTATTTGTGTTTAACCATGTATTCCCACGAATTAGGTTTCCATGAAACCTTCCATAAATTCCTTCTGTGGTTTAGAATGTTTCAAACTTAAACATTTTTGTCCAAAAATGTCAGGCTCAAATGTTTTTTATCCATTCATATGCTTTAATAGTAATGGACTGATTTGCAAAGGTGCTACATATTAATATTCTGTGTTTTGTTAGCAGACGTAACAAATGCTCCACAACTCAAAATATCACTGAGTTTCTTAAGAGGAAAAGTCACTCTGGGAGTGCAGAGAGAAGGTAACTCACAGTAGGCCCAAGATACTTAGTGAAGCCTGTTGTGTCTCTGATACAGACATTTTCCAGTTAGTTTCTTCTTGCTCCCTTTGGTCCTGTGAATCTCTTCTATGGCACGAAGTGGAATTGTTGGTGCCAGCCCATGAAAAGCCTAAAGAATGGGGATTAACATACACATTTTATTACAGATAATCCAGGTTATGTTCCTTCATGTGAATCAGACAAATAAGGGCCTTGAATCTGAATGTACCTGGCTGACTGTTTAGGTCTTTTGCCTACATGGAATTGTGTGATGGTGGAGGGGGGAGAGGGGGTTGAACTGTTGTGCTTCTGGTTAAAGCTCTATTGCTGGAAAAATTGGATGCATTTTTTAGGAAAGAGCCACTTATTAGAAAGTTCTTGACCAGCAGTAATTAAAAACATCTATTTTTCAGGGCAGATGAGCTGTCTCAGATGTCCAGATCTCCTCTCTCACAATACAATTAATTATATGCAGAATCAATTACATTGCAAGGAAATACAGGTCTTTATGTTCAAGAAATAGCTATATATTTTTTCTCTGACTTTCATATTCATACTAATCTCTAAAATATTGAGGTAAAGGCTGCAGATTACAGCCATGTCAGGAGTCCTTAGCAGATGGAGTGGAATGATTCACAAGAAGAAACGTTGCAGAATTGATTCAGTGGTTGTATCTTGGTAGACATCTCGGACTCTATTTTTGTGAAAGGAAAGAAAAATGTAGTCAGGGTTAAATGTACATAACCTGGTACCTCTTGTATTTTCAGAATCATTAGCATCCTTGGAAATTGGTTTGCTTTAATTTATAGTTTAATTCAGCATTAAATTCTGCTATGATGGACGTAGCTTTTTGAAGTCCGTTTCTTGTTCTCTAAGCCACATAAGCCTCCCTGGTGCTTTCTTGTCAAATGCATTGCACAGTAGAACTTCAGTCCTAAATTCAACTTTTATTGCAAGCACCAGATGACATGTGAAGAGAGTCATTTTTAGAAACTTAAATAATTTAAAATATGGGGGAAGATTCTAGAAACATATAGTAGTGAGGATAATAATGATATCCTTATAGATTTATGTAGTAAAGAAGAGAATAAAGTTTTGAACATGTGCTTAGCTGTGTGAGAAATAGGTACAAACAGTGGTGCCATTTACTTACCTGAATTAATGTTTGCAAAACTAAATGTGCTCTTTCTTGTGGAATGATTAGCGCTGCTGTAACTCAGAGGCTCTTGAGCACTGCACCAAGAGCCTGGTTAATATTCCTGGGCTGCCTCATGTTAGGGGCCGTGAACACAGATGCCTAAATCAGGAGGCTCTTGTTCCAGGAGCCTCCTGAGCCAGCAGTGAGGGAGTGTTGACCCTTCTGGGGGTGACCCAGTGCAGGGGAGCGACAGGAGTGTGACAAACTGCCCTTGGGAAGAACATCTCTGCTTCCCTCTGATTATGCATAGAGGGTTCCTAGCCTCACAGTTAGGCATGGTATTTCCCCATGGCCTGGCAAAATAAAGGAGGGTAATTTCCTTGTCTCGTTAAAATTTTCATCTGTATCTCTGCTCAGCAGCAGAGGTTCCTCTAGGATACAAGGTTAGCTCGGGATAAGGGTAAGTGAGGAACTGGAGTGATTCCCTTGTTAAAATGTTGTTGGCACGTCACTGAAATTTCAAGCAAAGATGTCATGGTGGATTTGAAATTAGGTTTCTTGTAGAAATGCTTGGTCAAATGCAAACTCATCATTCACTGAACCAGTTTTTAATTGCAGGCAACTTCATGCTCACATGCAAATCACAACTAGGACCATCTGCTCCTAACCATACCCCTGGTCAATGTGGTTGCTTTACAGATGCTATTTTTTCCCTCAACTTAAGCCCCTGTCAGACAACCGTGTTCCTGATCTTTTCTGGATGTGTGAGTGGACATTTGTGTGGGCAGGAGGCGTTAGGGCTAGACAAAAAGAAGGAAGTCCAGGAGGAATGGTGGCACTCGGAAGTGATGCTGTGTTCAGTATTCCCTGTCGCCCTGCCTAGTAACAGGAGACCAAGCTGGTCCAAGAGTTGGAGCTATTGGAGTCCAAGATGGTGAGAAGGGATGTGCTATACTGTGTGCTCTTTAGGGCAGGGCTTTCCTGGTCTTTGAAGGCTTTCTGCTGCAGTGCTATACAGTATTTGAAAGGGACTGCGGCTGTTCTGCACCTTTAGATGTTCTCTCTCTCTCTCTTTTTTTTTGTTTTTTTTTAGGAGCAAAGGTCTAATTTTATGGTTGCTTTGTAAAAATTAAATCAAAACAGAATTACCTTTTCATCTTGGTTATCATCAGTTGTTTGGAGAGAGAGAGATTTGGAATTCTTTGGAGAAAGACAAGGCACATGGCTGTGCTGCGGAGCGTGGTCCTCCTCCCTTCCACGTAGGTTACAGCTGCTCTCACTGCTGAGTATTTAACTCTTACTGCAAGGCACGTTCTGCACTGTCACTGTAGTGCTGGCTGCAGCATGTTCAAAACATAACGAGTAGATGCCAGGTTAGTCACCAAATTGCAAAGAATGTCATTTTTAAAGCATGGCAGGAGCTGAACCTGACCTACAGAAAATGTGACAATCCCGGGAAAGAACTGGAACAGGTAAGTAACCTCTCAAAGCAATGAAATATAATCCTTTGAAAACTGGAGTTGGTGGGCTCAGGTGTGAAGAACCATTATCTTAACACCTCTGTCTTAGAAATCTGTTCTGATTTTATATATGGATGTGAAATCTATCTACCTGTAGGTATAACATGGCTGAAACAGGAGAGGCTGCAGGAAAAGACAAAGCACTGATAAGGATTTGCGTTATGACAAAAAGAATTTCAAGCCTTTGCTGGCACCATTAAGTCCGCTTAATGGCCATAAAAACAAAAAGCAGAATGGCAGGTGTCTAGAGGCACAAGGAGGTGGTAGAAGAGGGTTACTGGGGCCAAAGAACGTTCTGCTTTGACCCTGCTGGCTTTTCCATGTTAGGTATATGTATATTCTGAAATTTGAATCATTGCTCAGGTGGCAACAGGAGAAGTTGCAGGTGGTTTATTTTTGAGCATGGCTGAATAAAATATGTCAAATTATGAAAATGTCATTTGGTGTGTTAGACACTGCAGTGAGCATTCAGGAGAAAGCAATTTGGTGTGTGCTTCGAGTCCACAGAGGTGTAATGTGCAGTCTGCTATGTTTTAATCTTGAGAATTTTAAGCTGGAGTTCTTCAAGCAGACAATTCTACAAACAAGGCAATGGATTGGTCCTGATTTAGGAGATGATGGAGATGAAAAATGAGACTAAAGGAATACTTGGCCATGTGGTGAAGGAGGAAGAGAACATAAATAAGCCAGTTAGTTACATGATGCATAATATATCCCTGGCAGATAAGTGGAGACAGTGGCTTATGTTATATATCTATATATTTATAAAAGGATATGTAGTGTAGGGAGAATCTATCTATCTAGGATGTGTGTGTATATATATATTCATTTATTATTCTCATATTATTTATTCTTATGTACTATATTTATTTCTTTTACACACATGTGTGTGCATATGTATATATGTACACACACACACATGTGCGTGTGTAAAAGAAATAAATGGTAGTAGCAGAGGGTCAGATGAGAAATTCTGCCAGTGCCGTTTGAGTGATCCAGCTATAATACTTAAGATTCTGTTTGCAAGCCTTTCACTGTTAGACAGATACATGAAAGCAATTTGTAATACTGGAAATTGCACATGGTGCTTAAAAAGCAGCTGTCAGGTACTGGTGTAACCAGCCTTAGTGCAGGTTTTGGAAGCCCTTGGAAGGAGTGCGCAGGGGGGTTGTTTGGGGAACAGTGGGGTTAAGCTGAAGCTGGGCTAGGAGGGATGTCATGCTTGCTACAGGAGGAGGAGGAGGTGTTTGAAACCTCCGGGTGTTTTGCCGTAGCGCTGTCAGTACGAGTCGAGCCCTGGTCTAACCCGTGCGGCAGCAGACGAAAAGCCGTCATCGCTGCCGAGAGGGTGTTGCTGATTCGGAGCAGCCCTTCGAGTAGATGGTGCTTGCAGCGTCGCCCTACAGAATTATTGCAGGGTACATGATGTAAATGGGAGCTATGTAGTTAAAAGCAATCCTGGTTATGTGGAAAATAGTATGCATCATATAAACACAAACATATTTTTTTTCTCTGAATTTTAAGAACTATCTTTGGATAGAAAGGTGATTTTAACTATCAAATTATTGCATTCCTTTTGCCCTAAGGGAGCGGTGGGAGCAATTAAGAACATAAAAACTGAGCCTGCGTCATTCCAACGATCCATCTGTCCCACTATTGGCAATAGGAACCGCGGTTGGCCGCTCTCTGGGTCCGTTCCTGTGCTCGCACACCCACGGCGTCCGTGGCTTGGGTAAGGTCGTCAGAAGGCTCATCCCTGCACGTCCCTTCTAGGGCCTGTTTACGAACCCACTATCCCTGACCTTCTCTAATCCCCTTCAGACACAGTTTGCCTCTGAGATGTGCGGCCTGCTCAAGACATGGTCCTTTCTTCCATCTGCTTTAAATAGACCTTCCAGTTCCTCCTTATTCTAGTAATGTGGAGTTAAGTGAATAACAGTTTTGCAGTCGCTTGGTCTGTGCCCCATGTGATACTATAAACCTGTATTGTAATGTTTAAACCTGTATTGTACTGTATATAAACCTCCCCACTGTCACCCCAGCCTCGCTTGCCCAGGTCGAAGCGTGGGGCTTGGAGAGGACGGCTTGCCCGTAGTTGGCGCGTGAGGAGGCCAACTGGCCTGCCGGCCTCTTCATCTGGACTGTCAGCACTGCCTGGCAAGCCAGACAGATCCCCGTGGAACAGCTTGAAGAGAGGAATTCTTGTCTCTGAAGCTAGCTGTTCTCCTGAACGTGTAAGTGCTGAATGAAGGCCGAGCACTGGAAGTCTGGGGAGCGGTGACAGGACCTGGGCGCGGGGCTAAGTACCTGGTGGTGTCTCAGGATCTGGTTTTGTACTCCCCTCCTCCCACTCTCCACTCACTTTTAAGATGAGCTGTGAATCTTATTTCCCAAATCTGTGTCATTTGTCATTTATGGATGTTCTGCGAGGTCTGTGGAATAATGCAGGCTGCTGCTTCTCTTAATGGTGCCTTTGGACCTGTTTGCATCATTTCAATCTAAACCTCTGGCCCACCCACAGGTCCAGTGTGACATCTTTGACTTCTAATCCAGGGGATGTTCTGTGCAATTAAAATGAAAATTCTTTATAAAAAGCAAGAAATTATAATGCTATAGCAGATACATGTAATTGCAGCTGCTGCTTTTCTGATTTGTCAATGCTTATAGATATTTTTCACATCATGACTCATTTTTCCTTAGTTCTTCTATCAATAACAGATTTTTCTCCAGGTCTGTGCAGTTTCAGGTCTTTTTACACATTTTCCACCTTTCTCTCCAGAATTAAAACTATTTTTAGGAGAGTCCCCTTTCTCATGGTCACCTTTTTGTGAACCACAATAAAAGTGTCAGTAACCATTTTTCTGCTCTCATTTCTGAAATATCAGATACTTGCACAGATGATGCATTCACTAGGTCAATAGTAAAAACAAACATCCTTTTTTTTTATTAATGTATTCTAGAATTCTCTAATTGTGTAAAAATACATTCTGTTTAGGAGTTTTTGTTCCCCCTTGTGATTACTACATAAAAATTTCTTGGAGCATTTGGGGCATATTTTACATTAAATTGCAAGTTGTAGCAGCAGGTAACCACTAGCGTAAGGAGGTGAGCACCAGAATCATGTACAGGAGGAATGACAGCCCAGCAGGCGCACGCTTCACTGTCACTAAGATTGCAGGTTATAGGATGGATGTGCTCAGTGTTAGTGCCAAGCCATAAACGGAACCTTGAGAAACACTGACTCCTTTGCTAGTCTTTCTTGGCATCATGCGGAAGAGGTAAACAACAACATGGAAATTGTGGTGAGGAAGAAACAGAGACGGGCTGGCAAATGGCAGAGCAATCACAGGATTGCCAAGGAGAGGGAACCTGAGGACAGGGGGACGTGGATCCTGTGATGGGCTTTGGGGGTGGATGGAGTAGATGATGAGATGGGCAGGTGCTGAAGCAGAGCAGACCCTCTGAAGCTTTGTTTGCCTTTGTGTTCTTATCATACAGCTTTATTTAATCAGATGCTTTTTTGTCACAGTATAAGCATCCGGGGAATGAAGCAGGGACGTGCTGGACAATCCCAGCTTGGCTGTTGCTCTTGGCAGAGATTTCTTGCAGGGCGCTAGAAAGGCCCCCCAAAACAGTGAGGCTGCCGTGAGCTCCAGCAAACACTCTTCGGGCGCCCCTTGTGAGCGGGACACTCGGGAACAGCTTCCCAAAACTCCTCTGGAGTTGTCAGAGCTGCAGTGAAAACTGGGCAGGCAACATCTGAAATGGGTTACAATGATAAATACATTTATAAAATTTATGGTTCTAATATGTGTTCCAGAGTGGGCACACATGGGCCAAAGAGATGCTTTGACAGTTTCTCAGTATTGAGGAGAATGTTAACACCTGACCTCCGAAGGGGCAGGATTTAGATGATTTGGTACTTGCCAAATTTGCAAACACTTTTTTCAGAGTATCATAGAAATGGCAATGAGTACATGAAAAATTGGTATGTTTGCTGCAGGGTAGTATGATATATTTAGTAAGTAAAAACAGAGGGCAAATCCTGAAGGAATCTTCCAAATAAAATTAGTAGCTTCCATTCTCTGAATTGAATGATACAGGTATTCTGGGCAAAATGTACTATGTGCTCATATTCCACAGCATAAAATCCTGCTTGGGCACCATTAGAATGATTTTCATAATATTCGAGCATTTAATATTGCATTTTTTTTCTCTTTTAGTATAGTGCTTATGGACAGGACACCAAAAGGAATGAAATCTTAGGTTGAAATAGGCTTGAAATCGCAATTCACTTAGGAAGTGATTTTCCATATCATAAAAACAGTTCAATTGAGCAAAGTAGGATTAGACCGCACTGGCAAAATTGCCCAGGAAAATGTGTTGTCGATGCCTCTTATGTGCTTGCTTCCTGCCCTTACTATTAATTTGCATTCTTTGCAACTACTAAAATTAGCTATACTAATCCTGATTTTGAAGTAGCAAATGCATGGACAGAATGGCGTTGAGGAAGCTCTTTGCTTTGCAGTAATGGTATGAATATGATCTAAAAATAGCTTCTTATTGTTATAAATGCCTTCTGGAAATTTGTGTAGGAATTTTGTGTAGGAAATTTGTACACAATTTATTTGTGTAGAAGAAAAAAAAAGTACTTGCTTGAAGAAATACAGGTGTAAGTTATTCATTGGTAAAGCCAGAATGGAGCTTTATTGGCGCTTGCATTGCCATCACTACTGAAAACAAAGTGAGGAGCACAGGGAGTGAACCTCACCCACTTCCAGTGCTGGCTCTGAAAGTGAAAATTTAGAGCTAGGAAATTCCCATGTAATCTTTCTGCCTGACAAGTATCTTGCTGTTTAGCTCTTTAGCTGTCTACTTCTCTCTGTTCCTATTACAATCTCCAGTTTATTGTCACAGCGCCTTGAATAGCAGTGTCTCCTGCTGCCTGTGGAGGAGAAGCTGTGCAAGAAGGAATGCAACCTGCTGGTGAAGGTAGTGGATGAGGTCTCCCAAAGAGAAGACCATCGTCACCTTCCCTGTGTCATGAGCAGGAGGAATTAGTTACTATATGGAATTTGTGCCTCTTGCAGCATTTGTGCTACAAAATACTTTAAAATACTTAAGTAGTTAGCTATATGTCTTATCAGATATCAAATATTTTGTAGTCTATTTCAAAATTAATAAGTAGTAATATCAATAAAATACTTTGAAAGATTTTTATTATTTTAAGGTTATAATTTAAAAATAGAATCTGAAATGATTGATCAGTGATTTCAGAGCTGCTTTAGGTGTTTGTTGTTATTGCTTTTATAGTGTTGGGAGGCATATTAAAACACAGGGTAAAGAAATTACTGGGTATCAAATGATTAGTTTGTACGCATCTCTTATCCTAGCTGCAGGACCTAAAATATAAACTCTTCTCTGTGTTTTTTTTCATGGAAAATATAATTATATAATAATTATAATTATTATAATGATCGGCCAAATCTTACAGTAAGTAATTTCTCATAAAATTCCCCATACAGTTGCCTAGGCAGAGGATATCAGACTTGGCAGTACAGAGTTTGTTTGAAAAGAATGGGCCAAAAAGCCCACGGGGTCGGCGCTGTGGCCAACACCTCTAGCAGTGGCACCACATAAATGCAGAAGTGCAGCTGGCAAAGAGTTTTGGATGCATCTCTAGCTCCCACGTGTAGGACACGTGCAGCACATGGGCACAGCGGCACACGCCTGCGCATTGGACTGTTACTTACGAGTTTTCCCTGCAACTTTTGCTGGGCTCTCCCGTCTTTTTCAGGTTCACTTGGAACCATGTGCATAAGAGAGATTTAATGAAGTTAAGCAAGAATGTCTCCAGTCTGCTTAACCTTGTTCTCAAGAAGAAATGAAACCAGTCTAGAAAGTCAAACCTAGGCTGTTCAGAAGCCGGAGTTGGTATCCACCTGTGAAGTACAGCCCCTGCTTGGGGCTCTGCAGTTAAATGTCTACAATAAGGTAGAGGTCAGTCCCTATGGTGCCATGCAGCCTGGTTGGCTGTGAAGGGATGAAGACACAGAGTGGGTTCTTAGTCACATGGAATCAGGGATCTAAGAAAGACATCCTTTGAGCAAATGTTAGGATTTGGAAGAAACTTCGGCAGAGGGTCTCATGCTTTAGCATTGGTTGTTACTGAAATGTGAAATCAAGCTGAATGCAGCTTTTCTGTATAATTACTTGAGGACTCAACCCATTTTAAGCCCCTAATTTCTTGTTGAAGAGGGTCTTTAGTAGTCAGTAGGCATAGAATTAAAAAAATTTGGTGTTTCTCCCCTTCTTGTTAACTGTAACACCAGCAGAAAAGCACAGTGAGAATTTTTGAAAAGGCAGAGAAAGTTCAGGTTGTGCAAGCAAGAACTGGCACGGTCTTTAGCCTTCCTCTTGTTTTTCTTTCTTCCAAGTAGGCACTGTGAAAACAGTTGCTGTTTCCAAGAAAAATGATAAGAGAATTTTGGTGTTCATACGGCTAACTTAAAAGGAACAGTCTTTAACAATCCATATGAAAAAAAATTCAGGAACTTTTCTGAGGGTAGGGCTAACATTTTGGAGCTAACGTTACTTACTCAGATATATGCACTGGAGAGCAGAGATTATCGGGGGCTATTTCCCCCTGAAGTGCAGTGTAAGATCGTGAACGAGCAGAGAGAAGGTGTTTGGGCAGGCATGAGGATAAAAGAGAACGTCCTAGCTGGTTAGATACAGGCATCTGCCTGCTAAATGGCTTTCGTTTTGGTGTTCATATGGCTAACTTAAAAGGTACTTTCAAGTCTTTAACAATCCATATGAAAAGAAATTCAGGAACTTTTTTGAGGGGAGGGCTAACGTTTTAGAGCTAACGTTACTTACTCAGATATATGCACTGGAGAGCAGAGATTATCGGGGGCTATTTCCCCCTGAAGTGCAGTGTAAGATCGTGAACGAGCAGAGAGAAGGTGTTTGGGCAGGCATGAGGATAAAAGAGAACGTCCTAGCTGGTTAGATACAGGCATCTGCCTGCTAAATGGCTTTCTAGAATTTATCTGGCTTTTTTATTTAGGCTGTGATTAGTATTGAATCTATACCAGGACCACGATTTTATGCAATTTAGGAGAATTGTCCCTTGCAGTCTTCCTGATGGGCAGATACAAACATCAGTTCTGTTCTCTCTTGCCTAATGTTCCCTTGTCTTGGTCCTTGGGTCATGATAATAATCAACCTGCTGTGTCTTTCTGATGTACAAAATAGGCTGTTCTGAAAAATAACCTCCCCAGCTCACTCCTTCCATATCTATTAGTCTTGTTAATAAAACGAGTCTTTTATTGCTTTTCTCAAAGCAACATGCTTGTAGTTTCTCATCTTTTGCCATCATAACTAGATTCCCTCCCCTTCCCCTTATTGGTGAGAAAAGAATAGCCTCTGCATAGATAACTGGATTATAAGTTTACACCTTTCCAGGTTACACTTGATACCACACCATTCTCCCATTAGTGTCTCCTCCATTTTCCTGAATGTGTTTGTATGTCCACTTCTAGTTTGTGACTGGAGCTTTGGCACATGTAGGACTCTGCTGATTTCAGCTAGAACTCTATTCCCCTTTCCAGTAATGCAGCTCAGCTCAGATCATATATTTGATACCAGATGTCCCGAAGCCAGGCATTTCAGTGAAAGCACTGATAATGCAACAAAAGTATTTTTAGTACTATGATCTTGAACTCTCTTAGTTTCTACATTTCTTAAGTGTAGAATTCTGCTTGGGGTCTCGAAAGAGCCTGCTGTCAAGTCTCCTTTTCTTTCATAATCTCCAGGAATCCCATCTTTATGATCCAGCAAATCAGGAGAGTTATTTTATTTTCCCCAAATCTTTTTGAATGGCTTTTCCACCTTTCTCAAAAATAAAAGTTTCTGTTTCTTCACCAGTGATATTTCCCATATAAACCTGCTCCCTTTTCTCAAGGTCTTCTGTGTGCTTCTGTCTTCTTCTTTCGAGTCCAAGTGTTACATTTCCTATTTTTTTTTCTCTCCTGTATCTTTAGACATCTGATTTAGTCTGTCCCCTCTTCTCTTGCTACCTCAGATTCTTCCCTCTTTTTGTTTATTGGAAAAGCACCTTTCAGCTGGATAACCGATTCATTTCCAAAGCTTGTTTCCTCTCCTGGCTTCCCAATCTTGGCTTAGGTTTGGTAAACCTCTTAGGCGAATGTTATATTTAATTCCTATTTAAGGTAGAATGTAAACACATGTATAAGTGTGATCTTGAAAGCATCTGGGAATGCTTTCCATAACTGAGGCTTTTATTATATAACAAGCAAGTTTAATTCCCCAAATCTCCTCCGTCTCTGTACTACTGCTGTGACCATCTGGGAGAGTTGCCCCTGCTGCTGAAAAAGCAGGGAGGAGCTTGTGGGTTTTTCGTTTGCTTGTTTTGTTTTTATTTTATCCTGACCCTCATGCTGTTGGAATTGCATGGGATGGCTACGATTGTGTCCAAAGCTGCTCAGTGATGCAGCTGCTGCTGTAAACAAAACAAGCTCCACTACTTTATTTGTGTACATTTGTAGAATAACAGAACTCCAAATGCAGAATTGCTGTTATTAATGGTTTTGTTAGCTGTTTTTTTTTCCTTAAAAGGCATAGGTCACATGTGCTTCTGGTGAAGTGTTTTATTTTTAGGTCGTAACATATGTGAATTTTTCCTATGTGGTTAGGTCTTAACATATGTGGATTCCTTTTCAAAGAATTCATCTCAATGTCTCAGCACATCTTTTTGAAAATCTCAGACTACTGTATTTTGTCAAATAGTGGGAATGTTTTTTCACCATAATTTTCTGCATCTCTAGTATTTCTAGATTTTTTTTCATGAGCTGTTGCCGTTTCACATGCAGATTTTCTTTATAATTGTTGTTAAAACTAAACCCAACAGATGGCTTTTAGTATAGATTGGCAGACAAACTAAACTATTCTTATTTCATCTCTATCATAGGGAAGGATTGTGTAATTTATGATGAGTGCATGTTATTTTATTGCTGAATGCTCAGTGTCTTTTCTTGCTTAAATAATTTCATTGTGTTTCACAAGTCTTTCACTGCAGCTCTTTCTGTTTGTTTTTAAAAAAATGGCTTTTATTTTGCAGTTATTTGCCTTCCGGTTATTGAAAACAAAACATTACTCCGCATATGAGACGGTTTCGTAAGAGAAACTTATCTTTTGGCATAAAGTCGTGTGTCATTTTTAGATTATAGCTCAGTTTGTGAGAGAACTGATCACATTATTGGATCTGCAAGTGTTGTGGGTTTTTTTGCGATATTTCTGCGCAGTGAGTCATAATAATTACACCATTATTTTGGTGGGGTTTCTACTAATAAAATACTCCTGGATGTATTCTGCCTACCCTGTTATTTAGATTAGACTTTAAAACTGCTTTAAATAAAACTTGTCACCTGTTTGTAAACTGCAGGCTGAATCCCCAGCAGTTGTGCATTGGCTCCCTTGTCATTCTCAACCCTTTTGCCTCTCTCTCCTTATTTTCAGAAACAGCTGAGAGTTGAAGTAGAACCTTTAGTAAACCAGTGAGAGGAAGTGTAGATTTTTGCTGGAAAGAAGGTTTAGTGAATGCCAAGAAACTATGTGTCTTAGCGGGCGAGTCTGTGGGAAGGAGTGAGGGCTCACGTGCTTTTTCTTCCTCCCCTGTTTACAGCTGCTCGGGTACTTTCCATCCCTTGCATCAGCTCTGCAGCTCGTCACACCTCTTCACAAGGGACTTTAGTTAATTAATGTTTTAACTTAATGCAGCAAAAACATGGTTTTAAGAAACCCTCCATGTGCGTTTTGATGAGTGCTGGTGCTGACACCAAGAGTACTTTGATGAGTGTTAATCCTGACACCAAGAGTATTTTGATGAGCGCTAGTGGTGACACAAGGGAGGTGGCAATGCTCGCTGCTGAGGGAGCACTGGTAGTGCCCAGGGGAGCCTGACCCTTGTAAGCAGTTGTGCCATAGACAGTCCTATTCAGTTCTGTTGCCTGCAATAAAATATAACTAAAAAAAAAAAATCCAGTCTCCATTTATTCCTGGACAGCCTATGTCCATTTGTGTGTGTCAATATTTTCTATATCTTAATAAGGAATCTTGGCACCTTGGCACATAACCTGGTGTGTTCAGACCCTCTCCCAGCTTTAGTTCTGCCAGACTTTGGGGGCTTTCCATTGCCAGACTGCCCAGGAAGCCTCTCCTTGCCTATGGCCAGCTGGGCTTGGAGCAGAGCTGTCCAGCACCTGCACACGCTATGCGGAAAGAGCTCTCCCTTGGACAGTGCTATTAATCTTACTGTAGTTTGACTAAACATAAATCTTGTTTGATAGATTCTGGGATGACAGTTATATTTTTCAGGAAGATGCACTATTGATCTGAAAAAAACATTTTGTCAGAGATGAGTAGAATCAGGTTTCTTTTCTTTACATAATAGTCACTCCAAAAACATAAGAGAAATTCCCCTTAGCCTTTAAGTGCATAAATAAGCTATTTGTACAATTCAATTTTATCCTCTTTCTAACATCCAGTATGAAGATCATCCAGCTTTTTCCTATGGGAGTTCTTTCAATCCTCTTCTGTATTTCCAGCTTAGCCTTATCAGTGTATTTCATTAGACTGCTGTTATGTTTTTGTGTTTGGATTATTAATGTAAATACCAAATTAGGCAGTTTGTAAGGCTGATGGGACTGGCTCTACACTATCAGTGCTGCTGTACCCTGGATTCACTCTAGGCAATCACCAATGAGAATACTGTCAAAAAAGAGAGTCTATTTTGCTGATGCCAAAGTTCAGGAGGCAAAGAGCGAGCTGTATCCCACACTGAGGAGTCAGCTGCCACCAACACGGCTGCCTCTCCTGCTGATCCGGGCAGCAAGGACACCATGGCAAAGCCCCAGGCACTGTGGTCTTCCTGCACGTTCAATCTCTGGTTAATAACACTTGCTTGTCTGGCTTGGGAGGTTATGGTAGAGCTCTGGTTTGGTGTGAGGTATCTTGGTAAGTGTGGAGTCCGTTTTATCTGTTTATATTTGTCTCAGGTCTAATTATTTTCTTTAGCATTTGCTCCAAAATCCTGGGTGCTTTTGAGTCATGGCTTTGTTGCCCAGATCGTTTCCTTCTGATATTGTAAAAGCCGCAGGGTTCTTGGGAAGTGCGAGGGTGAGTTTAGTTACCACAGTCGGTGCCACCCCTACCAGGAGAGCCCATGGCCAGCGGGTCACCCTGAGCGCGGAGCGCCGCCCGCTGCACAGCCTTGGGCCTGTGGTGCTGCGCGGCCGCGGGCCTGTGGTGCTGTGCAACTCCCACGGACGGCGCCTCTGTCTCCCCGTCGGCGTGGTCCTGAACTCATTTTTAGGCCATATGTGGTTATTCTAATGTCACCTCATTATTGTAGCCTTATGCTCTTCCCAGCCTGCTGGAGGGCCTTTCCATTGAGATGCAGCAGCGGCTCTTAACTGCTTTCTCACCCTACCAGTTAAAAAAAAAAAAATAGGCTTACTTGATTTCCTTATTGTTCTCTTCTAACACAAATGAGAAATTTCTTGAATTAAAGCCATTATCAATGTCTCTCTTTGAGCCTTCTGTAAGGAAAATACCAGTTTTCCCTGTCTCGTCTTTTGGTACCTAAAAATCCAGTTTATCCCATGTGCAGTGTAAACTCCACTGGAACTAGGTGTTTCACTCATTTTTATGAACATTTTAGGAAAAGTATCCTGCGGTTTTTGCCCTTTTCAAATGTTAATGTTTAATCAGTGCTTGCTGAGAGTGCAAGAACACACGCACTAAGCTTATCATTCTTTTTTCTTGCAGTGATCTGCTGTCTTCTGAGTATCTTGAGAGGCATATCGAGCAAGGTGGAAAGACAGTGGAAGTTAAAGTAAGAATTTTCTTTTTCTGCTTTGCCTTACATTTTTCTCTGTTTTGCTTTTGATGTTAATGCAAACACCTTTATTTTCTTAAAAAGAGAGAAATCTGATTTTTCAGGTGATTTGTTTTCCTCTTTTGAGGAAAGCATGTTTGCAGCTTTTTAAATACCATGGCACAGACATTACTGACAAATTAACTGCGTTAGTTTTTATGTCAGAATGGTATTCCTGAAAATTTGTGGCAGTCCTTTTAACAGATAAATAAAATTTACTTTTGATACCTATTGAAGAAAATCTTTCTATTTTTGTTGCTAGCTTTTTTCCATCTTACAAAAAAGCAAGTCATAAGTGATAATGGCAAGACTTCCATATTTTATAGGTCGCCATTTGTAATCGTGGGTTTCTTTCTCTGAAGATTTGTTGATGTGATGGCCACAATATGCTTTCTACAATATATCTGTTAAGAAACATCGTATGGCCTTTATATGAGTGCTTTTGGAAGCTATAGAGCATGGAAGAATTTCCCTGGGGACCTTGTGTTTGCTATGATAATATTGTGCGGAAGTCAGATTTAAAATTAATGTAGATTATACGAAGCATGCAAGAGTATAATATATGCTGTGCATAACTGAAGCTCCTTAAAGGGGAAAAGCAGGTGAAATTTTGTTCAAGATTTACATTTTATTTTAAAAAAGTATTTTGTTAAATCTGATATTGCCTAAATATCCTGAAACAAATGCATTAACCTCTACAGGAACATGAAAGCAAAAGTGGAAATGGAGAAAGCAATTTTGCATCCACTGAGTACCTGAAGATGTTTCCTAGAGTATGCAAGCTTGAAATCTGCTTTTTTGCTCTCTGATAGCAATCCGAATACATTATCAGATTGAAACGCCTATATGTTCCATTAAATTGTGAAGAATAATTTCCCAATCAGTTATGTTCTGCAGTGAAGAAACCTTGACTCAAATTCAGAACATGAGTCAAAGCAGAAATAAAGATAATGGCTGATAATAAGAAGAACAAAACAAACCATTTCTCTGTGTCAAGGAGTATATGCATGTTAATGAAGTTAAACATCCTGAGCCTCATTACTGAATTAGGACAAATATGGTTTTGATGAATAAGCTTTTTTTCTTGTAAGTAGATGTTTGAAATCAGTGACACTTCTAAGTAATGTCTAGTTGCGTGGGGAAGCGATGGCCGAATCAGACTTTTAAGAGAAAGGATCTGAAAATGTTTTTTGGGCAAAGCGCCCCCCAGTTGTTCGGATCACAGAGCTCATCTCCCATTCATGCAGCAGCCGTGCAGAATCTTAGGGTAACCTCTGTGGTTGCTTTCAGCAGCTAACTTGGTGCTATCAACTCTTCTTTAAGTAAAGCGGTGGCATTCCTTAGTGATCTTGGCTCACGAGAGGGACTGAACTGTGACAAAAGGGTCACTCTTGCTTCATCCTGTTCAGCAAAAAACAGGTATTTTCTTTCCCTTTAGTGATGTGCTTGCTGCTGCTTCAGGCTCCTGCGCTCCTGGGAGAGCTCGGTGCGGAGCAGTCCTGCATAAGTGGATGAGCGAGGGGAATAATCTGTTTTTCGCTTGCTTTGCAGCAGCTGAGCATCTGAAACTGGAGGAAATTAAATGTCAAAATGTCCAAAAGAATTTAATGGCCACACTTACTGCCCAGTTTTCAGAAAAGCACAGGTATCAAAAGATTTTTTTGAAGAGTTCAGGCTGTGGAGTACCTTGGCAAGCATCAAGTGAGGCTAATTTCAATACCCAATAGCTTGATAGCTATTAAGGCTTCTGTGATTCTATGATAGAAAATCCAGCTCCGTGTGACCGGCCAGTTTGCAGAGCACAAGTAAGTGCTCTGAAGAGCCCTACTGGTCTGTGAAGCTGTTTTTGAAAAGTATCTGAGGCTGAGCAGTATCTGTTTTGCATTTGAGAAACTGAACTCTGGTTTTAGTTCAAATGATTTTGAAAATCTTCTTGCAAAAAAAAAAAAAAAATCACACAATCACAGAATGGTTGAGGTTGGAAGGATCTCTGGAGATCATCTAGTGCAACTCCAGCACTCCCTGCTCCAGCAGGGACACCTAGAGCACGTGGCACACGATGGCATCCAGGTGGGTTTGGAAGATCTCCAGAGAAGGAGACTCCACAACCTCTCTGGGCAGCCTGTTCCAGGGCTCTGTCATGATGATGATTTAGTACCTTCAATTTTTATGCTGTTTTATAGTAACCAGTAAAACCACTCTTAAATTGGTGCTTATTATGCACTCCAGGCAAAACAGGAATGATGATAATAAATCCTAGAAATTGTGTAGATTGCTTATGTACATGCTTATTTAAAAATAGTGAAAGGGTGAAATTTTTAAGTAGATCTCAAAAAAAGACCCTCTGATATGCAGCCTGTTCCTCAGTAGGTGCAGGATGAGCAGGATTTCAGTAGGAGTCAGTCTTGTATCACTTGCTTCAACAAGCTGCTCTGCCCTTATCCGTGGGGTTTTTGTTTCGCTATAGGCAGGGATGGAGGAGGCCGACCATCCCTCTTTCTTCTTTGGTGAGAGAAAGGATGACAGAAAAACCACAAAGGATGACAGAAAAGCTTGTCTGCCACCCACTCCCGACTGCGGGCTTTGAACGAGCCTTTTGGACTGCAAAGATGGCAAAAGGGCCTTTTGTTGTCTTTGGCCTCCCTAGCGAGGAGGGGTGTGCTATAAAATACATCTCTTTTTTCCTCATTGCCTCTCTCAGTGCTGCCGTAGTGCACAAATGCTCCAGAAGCCAGTGCTGCTGTTGTGCCACCAGCGTTATGGGAGAAGGCAGGAGCTTGAGCCGCGCGGGGAATGCAGCTGTACGTCCACTGGGTGCGTTGGGAATGCTGCTAGTGCAGATGTGTCCGGGGAGCAGATGCCTCCCTGGCTCATATGCACTGCAGAGTTGATAAGAGCTACTTTTAATGTCCTGCTCCCTCGCAGGCCCCCCTAGTAAAACTTCCTGTTCTGCACAATATACAGAGCCTCTGCCATTAGCCAGGATGTTATGGAGTGGAGAAGGCGGGGGCAGGGAGAGGAAGAAGGGTATATTTTAAAATCCTACATTTCAGAAGCAAAGGAATTTTTGTAGAGAAGTTCTCTGTTTATCATGTCTTTTTATTAGAAGAGAAAATTGAATTTAATTGCTTCATGATTCATTAATACTTCAGATTGCTGTGAAGGCAGAACATGTTTATGGCCCATTTTTGCAGAGTGAGTATTTAGCTGTTGCAGAAGAGGGGCCAGGGTGTCTTTCTGGGAGGTGTTTTTGGTGATTGACGCGTTTAGGCAGCACCTAAGACACACTGATTAAATCAGCCACAATACGCAATACTGAAGAAAAAGGAATTAACTGTTTGAATTATTTCTGTGTTTTACTCTTCCACCTTTTGCTTTAAATCATGTCTCCAGCTGCTTAGGGAAAGCAGCAATTGTCCCAAATTCCCTTGGGAAGCAAAGAGAATAATCAATTAACAAGAAAGAGAAAAGCCCTTCATGCACTGCCTTTTCCTGATTGTGTCAGTTGAGATCATCCTATGCTCACAGCACAGAAATACTCAACTTGTGTACACTTTATGTTGATGCAGTATATCTCTGTGTCCTTTTATCTCTCTTTTTTATTATTTTTTAAAGGTTTTCAGTCTGTCACTGATGCTGTCAGTGAGATGAAAGGCAGAAAAACAGTCATAGTGCTGAGGAGTTCACATTGCTGGATTTTTTTCTTCCTAAAAAAGAACAACTGATACCTGTTCAGTGGTATCTTCCCTCATAAAGTGTTTCATTTTTCCTTCTTTTGAGAGTAGAGGAATTTTATTCTTTTTTTAAATTTTTTTTCTTTTTTTTCATTCCCCAAGAACATTGGGCAATTCTATAAGAGCTTCTAGAAAATTGTGTTCTGAAACAATTAAGCAATTCAATAGCCAGTCAGAGGGCTTACACCGGTAGGGTTATGGGAGGTAACTGTACCCCCCACCTTCCCATTTTGGGGATGATGGAGGAGTTGGGGGACATGCATTTTAATCTGTCACATCCATGAGAGTGCTCAGCTTCTGGAAGCAGTCACCCTTTCCTTTCATTCCATGTATCGTTTGGCTGGTAGCAAGCAGGTGTTGCCTGCTATTGTAACTATTTTAATGCCTATGCACAAGAAGGGAAAATTACTGCTGTTCAGTGCTGTGCTGTGATCAAAATCTCAGCTTCACTGTTGTCAATGACTTATTTTTGAAGGGGTCTTTAAATGTCCCTCTTAAGGAGAATAATATAGCAGGGAGCAAAATATTAAGGATTAAGGATAAAGGTGGCTGGGGGCACTCGAGAGCCCAGTGCATGATAATCCCATGTTTTGCCTATTCTGTCAACCCCCTTGCTTGAAGCCTAGCCTGCTTTAGGACTCATACAGTCTATTAGCTGAGATCTGCTGCTGTACCTGTTTCAGGAGACCTTTTTGCATTCGTGATATGCGTGGAGCATTCAGGCAGTTTTCACTGCCTCCTCCCAGACACTGACCAGGCTTAATGACACAGGAATTTGGGATGCAGCAAAGATAGACTCCTGCTCAATGAGCTCCTCATTTTATTGTCAAGTGCTGTATTGCAAGTTTGATGAAGTTACTCCCTGAGCTGTATCTTTTCTATTCAGAAATTATTCTGATCGTTTCTCTTTGGCCTTTGATAACTCACAGTTTCACAAGCAAAGGGGAAGGAGTTTCAACTTGTCAGAAAAGCTTGTGTGCTATGTGTGCTTTCCTGATAGGAATGATATATTTTTCCTGAGACTTGTATGATGTGGAGTTGGTAGGAATTGATACGTTTTTCCTGAGACTTGTATGATGTGGAGTGGTGTGCAGAGGTGTGGGATGGGAGGTATGAGCGTATGTTGGTAAAGAAGCTGTTTGTGATGATACCCCTGAGGTTGCACAACCTAGTGCACAAGCTGGAGGAAAAATGAAAGTAAAAAGTAACTAATTATAAATAATGTAAGTCATATGTGCCGTTTCTGGCAGGGCTTTGTCTGCTGTGTCTAGAGAAGTTGTTAGTAGCAAAAAAAAAAAAAAAAAAAACACTCTTGCTTATTCAATAAAAGAATTTAAACAAGGGAATCCCTTAACATCATCAGAGCCCCTCTCCCCTACTCCCTGTATTGTGCTCTACTTGCCTCATAGCAAATCATTAATAAATCTAGGCCATAATTTGCATTGTGAACTAGTCAAAGAACAACTGCATTAGACACACTGACAGGGAGCCCGCGAGTCTGACGCAGATTGGTAGGGAATTTCCACAGGGCTGGTCTTCAGGCTGCTCTTATCAAATATTGTCATTAATGACCTAGATAGAAAAGTATATTAGTGAAATTTGCTAGTGATCCGAAATTGGGAGGATTTCAGTACACAAAAGGATCAGATGGAGAACTGGCTATCTTTGAATGCAGTAAATGAAAGTGGGTGAAATTCAATGGTACAAATTGCAATTTCTTTCACTTAAGGGCTAATATTAGGAGTTTCTTCTGTAAGTTGGGAGTTCATAAATTGAAAATTCTGCAAAAAGGAAAAGGATAGACTGTAGTAGAGGAACAGACAATGACTCTAAGGTGT
Source organism: Tinamus guttatus (assembly GCF_000705375.1). The sequence goes on from NW_010589484.1 coordinate 28,516, forward strand.
CATCAGGATGCCCTCATGTTGATTGGAATTGATCCCAGTATATTGGTTAAATTAATTCCAGTAGGATTTGGATAGCATTAATGCTACTGCACTGATGAAGAGTCGACAAAATGTGAAAATTTCTGTGCATTTTCAGTTTCTCTGGACGTCTTTGTTTACCATTGTCATGCTGTCAACTTGAATATAGGAGTTGAGGAATGTTTTTTTTTTTCCCTGTTTTAGCATTGTTTGAATTACGTAGTAAATTGTAGTATCCTGCAGGGGACACCATTGCGATATAATCAGTCATCACACATGCATTTCTCTCACCTAAAGGTCCTGCAAGCTGGTACTTTCCATGTAGTTTTGAATTAAATATTTGTATCTATCTGTGTATATCTCATCTATTACCATTTTATTTGCTTGTACATCCTGCTGTTGGGAAGAAAAGATTTGGAAGTGGCATCTTTTAGTACTAGGAGTCATTCCCGGGCCACGCTTTTGAATACATTATACTAGGATGAATCTTGGATCATGACTCATGTAGATTTTTGCAGATTTAATTATATTGTTTAATTATATTTAAGCAAGTCATGGAAGGGAAAAAAAATTGTCTGCAAGCCAAATCTGTCAAGTCCTTAAAATCCCCGGTGATGGATTCCTGGATCATTTTTTGAGTGCTTCCCCACCTCAGCTTCCCTCCACCCCAGCAG
>NW_010589484.1:29244-48062 GCF_000705375.1 Tinamus guttatus
TGGACTGTGGCACTTGTGAGTGTTCTCCCATGGGATACAACGTGCACAGGAGTAGGCAGATAGTGGCCCAGTCCAAATGTTCTGTAAAACTAGGCCATGTTTACATGCAAACCCTGAGTATAGCTAAGCCAAATTAACTACTGATATAGTGTTAAAGTACATTAAATCCCTATGTAGATGCTCTTATTAAAAAATAAAAGTATCCTTTTTGGGTTTAACTTAATCTCCTTGAAGGAGAATTAAGCTAAAGTATACTGAAGCTGCAGTATGTCTGAGAGAGCACATGCACCCAACACTTCAATGTGCTTTGGCTTTCCTTCATCTTGGCTACTGTAAACAGCCCTGTCTAGACACATCTCTCGTTTCCTATAGAAACGAAACCGTCACTGCATTATATATGATGGGTTAATGTATCTAGAGCTTGGCACTCTCACTTCAAGAGAAATTTCAGAAGTAACAAAGCTCTATTAAGGAATTTTGCTCAGTGTTTTCCCCCGCTCTGTGCAGAGCTGTAGACAGGTGTGGGTGTAGGCACATGCCAGCGGCTCTCTGCCCTCTCCTGGGTTGTATTCGTGGTAATCTGGCACTTTGCGGGATTGCAGCTTGGCTCCTCAAGACTCAGAATTGGCTTGTGACCCAATGTGAAAGATCAGAATGGGCAGGATATAAAGATCTTTATGTAGCCTCTGTAAAGGTTTCCTTGTTTTCCTGTAATAGAGACACACAGGATCAGCACGAAGTAGCTGTCCTTCAGTTCCGTGTGTGGTATGTCTCAGAGACACTAGGCCCGTTACAACAGATGAGCTGAAGACGGCAGAGTAGGAAAGAAGAGGCGACCAGCCCTGCTCTCTTCTGCCTCCCCTGCATTCAGCAGGTGGTCATTAAAGCCATTTTCTTGAAGGCTGAGGCCAGGCAAGTCAAGGGGCTGTTTCCCAAGCAGATGCTAAGGCAGCTTCTCGAGCAGATGGCACTGCACTGACGTGAGTCTCCATCCACGCCCTGCAGCTCTGTTCATCTTCCATCGTAGCGTGGGCAGTAAGCACAGCCCTCGCTCGGCCTCGGCCATGGAAGCTGGGCCAAGCGTCCGCCCTCTGCCCCAGCCGGGCCCTGAGGCGCTGCCAGGGCTGCAGGGCCCAGCAGAGCAGCGAGCGGCCATTTTGAGGCTGCTGCCCAGTCTGTCAGCGTGGGTATTCTGTGGTGAATTTTAGAAGCAGGGATGCTTTATTTGTAATTATAGAAATAATATTTCTAATTCTCTGATTGCACAATCTGAAATAATGTTATCACCTAATGTCATTCCTCTGCCTCTGAATTACATGAGCATATGTAATAACTGTCCTGCAAAGAGAGGGCACCATTTAAATTTCAAAACCCTTGGATTTTAGGAGTCTGCAGTAGCAAAATCCAGAAAGCTGCTCCACAAAAAACAGTGCCGTGTTTGCTGGAGCTGCTGCTCGGTTGTGCAAGGGCCTGCTGCGCGGCAACACAGCCGTGCCAGCAGGACCCCTTTTAAGTTGTGTATGGCAAATAAAAGAAATTTTCTCTTGTTGCAGTGGAAATACCCTTTTAAACGAGACAGTCCAAAGAGTTGTTAGAAATGGAAACCCATCTGTAGCAAGTCATTTACTTGAAGGGGAGATAAGCTGGAGCTGGGCTTTCTTCTGTTGATATTTATGTTGCACTGGGTGTAGTTATCACTGGGTTAAAACTTGTGCGAGCATCAATAATTTGTAAATAGACCTAAGTGATGATTAAGCAAGCAGTTGAAAAGCATGTGATCCTACAATGGGTAATACTTTAAGAGCAGATCATTACCTGGCACTAAACAATACAGTAGCTTGCTCGTTAGCTTGTCTTCTGGGAGCTCTCTGCTGCAAAGAAAGAGGGGCTGTATTAGCAGGATCTGAACCAGACTGGCAAACCTCTTTCCTTTGGACTAATGAATGTTAAAATAGGGATATGTAGCTGCTCAGAAGAGGAAGTTATTAATTTTAGGTCCAGTGCCTGAATGTAGTGTGAGTCTTAATGGCAAGTACCTTTCCTAATTGCAGAAGAAAATGCTTACTGGAAGATCCGATGGGGTGATTGGAAAGAAGATGTATGAACAGCCTTAACTTGCCTCCCCTGGGAAGGTCAGAGTATCTCTGAGGTGAATAACAAACCCTTCCAGTATATTGTCAGCAAATACTTTCTTCCCTGAGACTGCAGAGAGAAGTGAACTCCAGCCATCACTGACTGTAATGGCTGCTCTTTACTTATTTTCGTCCTTATTTTTGAGTATTGGTTAATGTGCTTTTCATGTCCCTTTTGTGTTTACTTCAACAGCTAGTGTCTTTCTGACAGGGGATAAGATGTCTTAAGGGATAGGAATGGAGACGATTTACTGGCATTGCCAACTTTTCTGCCTTCCCATTTTTCTTTCAGATGTTTGCTGCTCTAACTACCCAGACAGATTGTAGGGAAGCCTGAACTGATACGGGCCAATAAAAGTAGCAAATAGACTGGCAAAGAGCTAGAGCAGTTCAGAGAGCAAGAGAGGTCTAATTCAGGATTCATGCTTAAATTATGCGATTTAAGCATGAAGATCAAGATTACGTCATAGGCTGACCCCATCATGATGGTCCGTTTGCTTTAACTGATCCTATCATGGAGTCGTTCTGTTTTTTGTTTGTTTGCTTGCTTTTGTGGAATATTATATTTTTAGCCCCCCAAACAAACAAACTTTTATTAATCCCCGCGTTTTCCATATTGCTTTTGGAATTCAGCAATAAGGATGAGAGATGTTGTGAAGGAAGGAAAACTTAGTGAACTGGGGAAAAGGACACTGGGTCCTAGAGTCACTGGGCCTGGCAGAAAATGTGTCTTGCACTGTACCAACCACAGCCTGAAGAAGGGATGTGTGCACATTGTGAAGGCAAAGATACTTCCTCTCTACAGGGGGATTAGGCTGTTGTTGGATACTATGGGAGGGCTTACGTGCACGTGTGTAAGGAGGACTATAACAAGCATTGCTATGGAGGTGAATCTCAAGAAAATATTTAGTATTGTCTTCTGCTGGATTCTGACCAGACAAGTTCATTATTAAAGCAGGAAGGGATAAATGTACGTCTCTCACTTGTGGCTGACGTGTATATTTGAAGAGCTGCATCATTTCAACATCATCTGAATACAAAAGTGTTATCCAGTGTAGAAGTTCGTTTCTCTAGAATAAGCAATTTTTTTTTCTAAGAAAATAGAAGTTATAATAGGGCCACTGGGAAACTGATAGCCCTTTCACTAGAAGAAAATCTTAGCAATAAGGATTGGACTGTTGTGGACTATGTTTCTAACTTCATCCATGGGGGATGTCTAATTCTTGTGGGGTACTGCAATATTTTCAGGAAAACTGAAATTGCTAGATTATTTTTTCAATTCCCATCATACTACTACAGATAGAGAAGAGAGACAACTCCAGTCCTTCAGTAAGTGTTTCCAAGAGCAGGGCAAAAACAGATACTGTTATGTTTGTATTTAATCTTTTGGGAATCTTAGACCTCATGTATCGTGAGATTCTTCCTCAAGTACAGTGTGCTACGTGCCTGCTCTAAAGGAGCTTTAGCGCACGTCAAAAGAACGAGCATTTCAGCCACCTTCAGTACACCCTGCCAGGAGACAACGGAGGAGACTTCCTATCCCAATTGCTTGAACTCCAAAGAAAAGGTTACCTGCAGCATCCAGCCCATTGTCCCAATTTCTCCATCCAGAACCACTCCAAAACTTTATAGTTTTAGTATTTCTGTCTTCACAGGTTTTCTGAAGGGAGCTATTGGAATTGCGTCTCACAGACTCCCCAGAGTAGAGTGTATAGCTTTACCCATCGCAAGCGTGACCTATCAGAGCATCCGCTTGTGGTGCTCTGGCAGGGGATGGTAAGCAATCCAAAGGGGGTGTTTCATTCCAAAGGGAATGTTTCATTCCAAAGCTGCCCAGTGTTACTACCATGAGGTTTCACCATATCGCTTCTGTTGAATTTGCTCGGAGGATGACAGTTAGGTGACAATCTGACACAGCTCCGTAACTTTACTTAAGAGTATCCTGCTGGTAGAATTACTTGTACTGAAGAGTTCTCTTAAAAACAAAGTCCCCCAAAACCCTTCACTGCATCAAATATTTGGAAAATAGTCATTTTCATTTAAACCTGTTAAATTTTAATATTTGCTTTTGAGGTGACTTATAATAGGATAGGAACATGCAAGCCCACTTTTAAAAATATCACATGTATGTTAATGTATAGAAATGATAAGAATGGGTCACTGAGGCTGAGATTGGACTTATGTTTATGTCTGCCAGAGATAGTGGGAACTTGAGTAAATCAACGAACTGAATTAATTTCATTTGATTAAATAGAACAGAATTTCTGTGTCTGAGTGGTGTTTTTCCCAAGCCACTGGGATTTAAAGCTGTTTTTCTTTGCTAGAAAAATATGTTGGAAATTTTGTTCATAGATTTATTATGTAATAAATTAATTAAGAGGTACTATCAAGGGATTTTTACTTGATTCTCATTAAGAAGATCAAAACACTTTTTCAGACGCTGACTTGGGTTCTAAGTGTAAAAAATGTTCCTTCTGGTTACAGAGACATGATTTTGCAAACTAATGGAACCAGGATTTTATTTCTGATACATATTCACTGCATTTGATGAGGACAAAACAATTTGATTTAAATAGTCCAAACTCCTTCTGCAGTTAGGAGTACAACTCTACCGATAGTTTTTTTTTTTCAATATTATTCTCATATTTATGTAGCTATTTCTTTTTCAGAAATGTCACTGAAAGTTCATTTCAGAGAGCATTTTATTTCTTATGAAATAAAAGATTATGAAGATTCTTATCTTATGAAGATTCTTAAAAGATTCTTATGAAATAAAGTTTTTAGTTCATCTGTGTCATTTGATTGTTTGTTTATTTATTAACTTACTGGGTTTTCTATTTACTCTTTGTTTGTGTTCTCTGGAAACTCCCACAGACCGACATAGTTCTGTGGCCCTGTTGGGGACATTTGAAGCCTAAGAAAAAGAAAATTGCAAATCAACAGAACTTCAAGTAATTAAAATACAGGATGTAAAGTGGGTGTTAAAAAGGAGAATAAAATAGAGAAAATGAGTGGTAGGCAATATGATAGTCCCTTTGCAGGCTAGTTTGGTGAAGATGTTCTGTATCTAAGAAACATAGAGAAGAAAGCACAGAGGTGGGATAGGTGATGGAGTCTGTTGCCGCTACAGCAATCGCAAGGAATAGTTGGTATGTAAAATAAGAGGGAATGGTGCAGAAGGGCAAAATACTTTTGGGAGCTGTGCCATGGGTATCACAGCGTAAAGCTGCGAGCCTGCCGGGTACACGGAGCTCTTGCACCCCTTGAAGCGGGTGCTGCCCTTCTCTGCCCGTGCTGATCCCCTGCAGAGCGTTGCCTGCTGTGAGCAGGGCCGGCAGCCTTTGGCCTCGTGTGCCTAGAGTCTCTGGAGAAGCCCTTGAGATGGGGCTGAGGATTTTCGGTGGCCATCCTGAGAGCAGCTCTGTGTCGGTGCGCACTGCTCTGGGTGAATAACCGGCTCCGGTACCGGGCCTTAAGGAGAGCACCTGAAAATGGAGGCACCGAAAACCACAAGAGGTTTTCAGATGCAGTTTTGCATGTAAGAAAACAGAAGCAGAATTTTCCAATCAAAACAAAGATAATGCTTGATGCCCTTTTTTAAAATTTTTTTTGGGGGTTGATTTTGATGTTGATTAAAAATATTTTCCATATTTGAAAAATAAAATCCAAGTGAGTGTGACAAGAGCATGTCACATATTTAAATGGGCAGCTATGGTGACCATCAGCTGTGCATTCCTGAGTCATGCAGGTGATACTGGCTTCTGAAAAACACACATCTTCACATGGCTTGGTACATTCGGCCAGGTAGATTTTTTCATACGTGTAGGCTGGTATTTGGTGGTAGATAATGGAAATGTTAAATTGTTACTATTGAGAGGGGAAAAAAAATAAAAGGAAAACACTGAAAGTTTTCTGTCTTTAAATAGTCCTATAACCAACAACAGCATGACAATAACATGGCGTGACTGAGTGGCAAAACACTATTAACTAAGTTTTTCTGTGGGAAAAGGTGGAAGAAAAATTCTAAGGACTTTTGAATTATTTTTCTACTTGTGTATGCAAATATTTACATTATGGGAAACTGACTACAGTCAATGCTTGTGCACTAGGGTTCTACTTCTCTGAATTCTCTAAAACTAAATCTGGAGAATTGGTATGTAAGGCCTTCTGGATTTGGTTTGAAGATTATTTTATTTGCAGGCAAGAAGAGGCAAATACTGTTTTTCTTTGTATTCCTACACCATTTGGTTTTAGTTAGATTCCATTAGCTTTAAAGCACGAAGCACTTAGAATTCTTTCTTTGAATCCGGTATTATTATCTTTTTACCCCAAAGAAGGAAATTGCTCTAGCTGCAAGCTAGAGTTCATCTTATCCAAAATAGACACGTGCAAACCAGGTGTCTGGTCTGAGCCACCCATTTCAAGCTGTCTTCATAGGGAGCAAAGAAAGAAGGGCAGTTCTGGAGCCTCCTAGCTCAGAAGTCTGTGTTGGGATGCAAGGAATCACAGACTGCAAATACGTATCTCCATCCAGCGTAGAGAGGATCAGAACAGCTATGTTAGACTACATAACAAACTCATTAATGGCCAAAGATTTGGGGTGCCATTTCCATGGATTGGCAATATAATTAAAAAGAAAAGAGTGTTTGAGAGGACATGTTGTGATAGTAGAGAGCATTTACATTTTTTAATTTTCTATTTCAGGGTGGAGAACACTGCTATTATCAGGGACAAATTCGAGGAAATCCTGTATCATTTGTTGCCTTGTCAACATGCCATGGACTTCAGTAAGTCTGCTATTTAGTTTTTATGGTGCTTTTCTTAGTCTTTTAAACAAAATGAAACTGTTTATAGTAAAATAAGTACTATTTGCTTTCTTATTAGGTTGCAACCACTATTAAATATCTCAACAGTCTTTTCAAAGCGTGGCTTTAATTTGAACCTTGTAAAATCCTTGCTATAAAAACAACCAAGCACACAAGACAGTGACTGCAAGGCAGACGTCATTTAAAAAAAAAAAAGATATAGAGTAGCAAGGGTAAAAGTATTCCAAAACATCCTGTTCTACAAAAGTAAAAAGATACTGCGATAAAAAATATGACATATGAAATTTGAACCATTCGAAAGTTCTCCATATCCTCTTTTTTTTGTCACTACAATGACAAACTTTTTCTTTTCTATTCTACTGTATTTACAAAGCAGATTTTGTCTAGTCCTGTCCATTTTCTTCACAGAATTGCTCATCTTAACCTGTGTGTATGGGATAATACTTTTGATATATTAAAGTCTTGGAAATATGGAAGAAAGCATAGTCAAGTATACTATTTTAGTGATAAAATAGTTAAAACTGCTGTCATCTGAAGGTTGCTGGGAGCTGTATGTGGACAGTATGGCTTCTGGCACTCTCTGCTTTTGGCATCATTAAGAGAAGGCTATTCAGGTTTTCAGAGCAGCCAGCTAACTTCAGTTGGCTGTGGGAATTAGAAGATCTCAGCACTTTTGATGCTGAGGCCATCCTTCACTTGAAGGTCATGTGGAATGGCAGCAAGTGAGCCTGAATTTGGAGATTTCCAGGGCTTTGCTTTTTTTTCTGGTGAAACAGGGCTTAGCCAATGGCACCTTCTTTAGCTTGTTACTTTCTGTCTCCAGATATTCTACAGGTTTGGTATCAGCCGTATAAACACACGTATTTAAGCAATTTCTGTCATATATCTGTATTGATATCTGTATATTCTTTGTTGGGAAGAGGGAGAGTGTGTGCAGAAGACCTGTCGTTCTTGCGCTCATCGTCCGCCCTGGAGATGCATTTCTCGCTTTTGTATGCAAGGTTGAGCAGCTCCAGAAACCTGAGCTCAGGTTCTGTATGGCCAGGCAGCCTAAAAATAGTAGCATCCTAATGCATCCAAGGGGGGTTAACTGCATGATTCCATTAGCAGCCATCCATTAGGTCTTGGCTTGCAATCCCTTAGGCCCTGCTCAAACTCCTAGGAGAAAATGCAGGAAGGGAAGAAGGGGCTGCCTATGTCCTTTCCTGGCCTCCTTTTGGTGCTTCTTGACACTGAAGCTTATGTTGCTTTGTGTCCTTAAGTTGACTTCTATTCAAATTTGTCCCCTCCAACATAGTTATATGATGAGAAATGCAGATGTGTATCCTGTATAATTAGGCTCCTCTTTGACTCTGAGAGGTATCTTCCCCCACCGCCCCCCCCATTTTTTTGAGGCAATAAAATTCCATCAGAATTGTCCTTCATATAAGAAAATACAGACCAGTTGTTTTTAACAGAATAAAAAGCTTCATGTTCTCAAAGCTAATCTCCTCTCTTACTTACTAGAACTAGAACTTGGCCAGATGTGAGAGATGAATTTTTGCTAAAGGTCTCCTCAAGATAATACTGTATTTGTTTAGCTAATTGTAAGTTGAGAGTGGTTATATCTGTGTTGTGGTCTTCCTTTTATAAGTTAATAAGGTGCCCAGGTGACACTGGTCTTACAATTACAAATTTCTTCTCATCTTAATAACCTCTCTAATGAAAAATGTATCACTGTAGCTCAATCCCTATGCTATCCAGTGTTATTTTCTGTGGTATATACACTACCCCCAGTTTCCCATGGATTAATGCAAAAAACGTTAAAAGCAAAACACGCCAGTTGTTGGGATATACATATGTTCTAGTCAGGTGTGACTGAAAATTCTGAGTTTCAAAGCCTGTCATGCAGACACCAGGTAAATATTCATGTATGATTTGGCTGCCCACTGGTGGTGAATATTAAAACTGCTGTTCCAGCTACAAATTAGAATTTCATTACTGCAAAGTCTTGAAGACTGTATAGTCAAAATTGAGGTTTTTAAATGGCTTATATTTTACTATTGCTTTCTCTCATCTCACTGCCATGAAGATGCGGTTCATTCACAGCAGACCGAAGTCACTTGGCAGGTGGGCAAGCCAGATGCATAGGGGGTTGTGACTATTATATTTATTCCCACGGAGTGACTTGACGCGAGGTCAGCGCTGCCGGGCGAAGCGCTGGTGCAGGAGGCCCCTCGCTGACGGCGCTCTGTCCCGCAGGCCGCCCTTGGGCGGGAGCCAAGGAGGCCTTGCTGGATGAAGAGCTGCAGGATGCCCCCAAATCTCATTTTATTCCTCATCAGAGAAACACAGCAGGTGCTAGAGTATTTATTTTGAGCAGTGTGGACTTCGTTTCTAGAGAATAGGCGTGGGTGGTTTGGAAGGTAAAACAGCTCTAATTTCTAGATGTACGTTAAAGACATATAGTGACATTATTTGATATATATCAAATGTGCTCAGTACCCAAATCTGCTTCTGTGAAACCTGCGTGATTGACCCTGTGAATGCAGAGTATTAAGAGAAATATTCCTATGAGAATCTGTAATGTTTTGCAAACTTAGTAATTTTAGTAGTTAAGAATAGGAATTAATATTTTATTTTATAGAATATATTCTGTATTCTGGGAAGGAACATGCTATTTTTAACTACTAATTTTGGACAGAATGACAGTATTTTACTTATTGAACCTAGTTCTGTGCATAACCAAAACTGCTTTTGATGATTTAAAGAAAAAAAAATGCAAAAAACTTGTTTATTGTTGAAAATTCTGGCAGTTTTTTAATGCTGTAAAGTTTTTAAAACAGTAAATAAATAATATTGCCTTTTTGCTGCTATTGTGAATATGTGCCAAAATTGAACGTATGGCTTATATTTATGGCCAAGCTTAAAACCCTTAGTAGTGACAGTTTACAAGGGACGTGCTACTACAAGCTAATCTCAACCATGCATGTCACTGTAGTAAAAAAAACCTGCTGATTTGGTTGTCTATCTAAAGGATGGTGATATAAGACATGCCCTTTTGTTTTATGCTCTTGAAAAACAATATCTGCATGAACTTTTTTTCTTTTTAAGTATAAGACCCATACTCATGAGTCCTGCATTACACTAAGGACCAAACCTCACTAAAATTCCATTAAGGTTTCCTGGAACAGAAAACATCACTGCAGGAGAGGACCTCATCTTTGCTGTGTGTTTAAATGGTAATATATACCCTCTCTCAGGTTTCCTTCCTCCATTTAGCGTGTCTTAGCGCTTCACTTAGTTCAATTCTAAATGAAGAACAATATGTTGGATTTTGACATGGACAATTGGTGGTTGCATAGGTGCTGCCAGAGTGGCAGATTTTGCAGTATACATAGCAGTGTCCATAGCATGGATGCTTCCATGGCTTCAGCTTTCTGTGGTTGGGAAGTTTTTATGCCGTTAAGAACCACGGAGTTCTGCACCGTGGCAGAAGGGATGATCCTCAGTATCAACATTTGCACCAAATTCCACTGGAAGCCAAACACCACTGATAGGGGGCTTCATCTCCTTACCATGAGTTGTCCTGCAATGTCCTTGTTGATATAATACTGCATATAGCCATTAAAAGCAAAGATCATCTAACTGTTATTATTGGCCAATTATTCTGGTCTGTGTTTGTTGTAGGAGTGTTTTGGAGAAGAAAGGAGTGTTTATCTGCAGTGGAGAGTCTGTCTTTCCAAAAACAAAAAAGAATCATAGTCACTTCCTGAAACAATTTTAACTTTCCAAAATACTTGAATTTTTAAAAATGTGTACTTAACTAAACATCCTTTGGTGTTCTATTAATGTTTGTTTGTTAAACCAGTATTTGCATTTCCTGCTCTTAACAGTGGGATGTTCTATGATGGAAATCATACTTACCTTATTGAGCCAGACGAAAACTACACTTCAGATGTAAGTAGAATTGCTAACAGTCCTGCTTGTTGTTTTTTGAATACAGACATTTATAGGTATAGACTAGGCATAAGGAACTGTGACCAAAGAGTTATCCCCTCATTTCCAAGTCAGTTTCTTAGTATTTCAGTGCCCATCCTCACATGTGTATTCCAGGAAAGCAGGGACAGAATCACAGTAGTAGTCCTCCAGAAGTTAAGTGATAGCGTGTGTATCTGTGTATACTTCCTAACAATTTGATGCAGAACAGCACTAAGGACAGTAGGGTCTCCTCAGGCCTGCAGAAAAAAACTGTGATTGCCTTGAATCCTTTTCTCCCACTTTGCCAGACCAGTTTTGTTCCACACCACTCCTACTGCTTCAGTGCCCTCAGGTGCTCCCTTAAGTTCATCCTCTGAGCTCTAGGGATGCTGAATTGACTCCATTTGGTGTACTCACATGTGTCAAGTAAGATATTATTACTGTCATTAGTGATTTCATCAAAACTGAGAAAAGGAGAAAAATCTACAAAAATGATGCCTTGCAGCTTGCAATTTCCCTAATGTAGTTGTCTGATGTCAGGGGACCCTTTTGGAACTGCCTGCCTAATTCTCATGGGATGGATTCATTTAATACATGCAACTGTTTACTATTTCAGGATGACTTCCATTTCCACTCTGTTTACAAATCCAAGTTGTTTGAATTTCCTTTGGATGACCTGCCATCTGGTATGATTTTTTAAATATTCCTGACTATTGTATTAATCTAAGGCTAGGTTTGTTGATCATATTTGATTGTTAATCTTCTTGACAATGTATTGCGTATTCATGTAGTGCTTTTTTCTTAATAAAAAGTGCAAAAAAAAAGTCAATCTGAAACCCTGAAAGCACTGGGGGGGAGGGGGGGGGGCGGGAAGGAAGCGTTGAATCAGACCTCACCTGTACGTTGTGACATATATTTGTTTGAACAAGTCTTGTGGTCTGTGATGTATAATTAGATATAGAAAAGCAAGGCAGAGAAAGCCTGAAGATGATGTTGCAAAAACCCCATGTTGCCAATAGTTGATAACTCTTCATGAGTTCTTCTCATTTTGAGGTCCAAGGTGAGTATGGTGGTGTGAGTTTGAGTCTAGGGGATGGAAACTTGCCAAATAGTGTTTTGTGCCTCTCTTCTTCAGCCTGCTTGTCACGTGTGGGCTGTAGCACAGATCATGCATTTGGCAGTGGTGTTAAGCACAGAGTGATGAATGCCCACAAGCATACTGCTTTACATACCTTGTGTCTGGATGGATAAGAGGTTTTTAAAATCATGAGTTTCATCTATGAGAAGCTGGCTTACTAACTGAAGCTAAAATTATGCTATTTGTGGCATACTCCCATTCTGTCAAGGATTTGTCAGTTTTACAGATGCATTTTCCAACTCTACACAGTATATTCTAGATAAATGAAGCTGTCCTTCATGGCAGCTGTTATTTGGGAAGAAACTTCTATAGACTGAAGGAGAATTGCAGACATTGAGTGTTTGCATTACAAAATATTTGTCCTGTGATAGCACTTACTGTGCTGGGCACTGCATGTAGATTGGTCCTGCCCAGGAGAACAGTGCATGGGATTGTTAGCTTTTAAGCAGAGCAGAGTAGTTTGGAAAGCTAATGTGGGAAAACACAGGAAATAGCTACATTTGGGCCACCTTGATTTTAGTTCTGGAGAAGCAGTATTTCTGCGTCTAAACAGAGCAATATCCAAGTTTGGTGTCTCACATCTACTCACGATTACCCAGGCAAGGCTGAAGAGGCAGGACCAAAGGCCTGTGTGGTGGGTGATGATCTCGTTAGGAACCTCTCCAGGTTTGTAGAGCTGTAGCTCCAGGGTTGAGAGAATTAAGCACTGCATTTTCTTTACCACGATTTTTTTTTTTGCCTCTGTGCTCACATGAGCAATGTTGTTTCCTCTCTGCTGCTACCACATCTTCCCTCTGTAGCACCTGGGACTGCTGGTGAGGCTCCTCTTCACCTTGCTGAGTTAGGGCTTTGCTTTCTGTTTGCATAGGAAAATGCAGCATCCTCAGAGGACTACAGTCTTTACTTCAACTTTTCTGAACTTGAACTTTTCCATATTTACAACTCATATTATCATTGTGTTTGATTTTTTGTTAAATACAGCCAAAGGATCTTTATTGTTATTAGCAAGCACTGTGCTAGGCTATGTCATCAGTATTGACCATATTCTTTATTACTCTCCTAATTTAACAATTAGGCTCCAGCCTAAGGGGCTCCACCTTGATGTCAGAATTGCTTTCTCATCTTTAAAAGAGGCTGTGCATAGGCTGAGATCTCCACTAAGCACTTCATTATGGGCTAGATGAGCTTCAGTGGAGCTTCATGCTGATGCTAGAAAGGCCAAAATCAAGTAATAGGGATTACTTGACATCAGTAAGATTGAAGGCAGACATTGTTATATCAACAGTTATATCAACTTTTATATTGCTGTTGTAGAAGAGAATAAATTGTTCTGTACTTTGCAATTGCCTATGGAGGTAATGAGGAGTTTAAATAAGGAGCGCTTGGATGGATAACCTGGCGCATACCTAGAGACTTTCACCTCATAATTTAGTAGATTATATTTTTTCCTCACAATCTGTATGGAGCTATATAGTTCCCTGTCATGGCTTTGACAACAGTGTATTATCAACTATCAACAGTATATTATCAGCTATGACAACAGTATATGTACAGAATGTGTTTTTTTTCAAATAATGCATAATAGATGTCCTTTTCTTTTAGGGTCACTTGAATCCTCATTACACTTTTTTAGAGGTCATATATTCCTGTCAAAATTGCAGCTAGGTTTTCTCAGCTATCTGTATTTCCTTTGTGATTTTGCTGGTCTTGTTCTTTTGCCTGAGGGTCCCTGGCTGGAAATGCACCCTGAGTGAATTCATTCAGCTTTGGAATTATAGTGCAGTGTTAACGTGTGATATCATGTTAATGTCAATTTTCATTCCCCTCCAGAGGTGCCTGATTTGTGAGAGTAGGGAGAACGTTTGCATTTTTTTGTAAAGTTATTTCAGATCCTATACACAGAATCACAGCATGGTGAGGTTGGAAGGGGCCTCTAGAGATCATCTAGATCCAGCAGGGACACCCAGAGCACGGGGCATAGGGTGGCATCCAGGCAGGTTTGGAAGATCTCCAGAGAAGGAGACTCCACAGCCTCTCTGGGCAGCCTGTTCCAGGGCTCTGTCACTCTCACGGTAAAGAAGTTCTTCCTCACGTGGAGATGGAACTTCCTGTGTTTTAATTTGTACCCATTGCCCCTTGTCCTGTCAATGGCCACCACCAAGAAGAGTTTGCCCCATTCTCTTTACATTCTCCTCTCAGATATTTGTACATATTGGTAAGATCCCCTCTCAATCTTCTCAGGACAAAACAGGCCCAGCTTGCTTAGTCTTTCCTCATAAGATAGATGCTCCAGTCCCTTAATAGTCTTTGTTGCTCCATGCTGGACCTATATAAATGTAAAATACTATTTTATTGATTAAAAGCTGTATTCTTACCACTTTTTAAAAATATATAGGTATAAAGATATAAAACTAAATCAAAAGTTTGAGAGTCAGATGTGTAGCACTAGCACACGGTCTAAATTAGTCAATGTGCATAAAGCATAAATAAGAACAAACATTTGAGAAAAAATTGAAGTAGTTTTCCTTCATTGTGAGCTCTAGAGAATGAACTTTTGCAGACCTTTATGCAATAAATAGGGGCCCTGGTTTTGATTTAGTTTATGTATTTTTTTTTAATAAAGAAAATCCTCAAATGCACTGGTATAACTGGTCTCAGATGGCTCTTCATGGGTGTGAAGCACCATGAAAATACTTTTAAGCTGCTTTTAAGCAGTCTCTATAGGAAGATGTTTGTGAACTTTACATATCAAATTGGCAGTAAGGCTTAGCCAGTAGAATACCAATTACCCATGCTTTGCTTTCATGGTTTGTTTTATAAATAACTACCCACTCTTGGTTAAGAATACAGTTTCATTTTGTGTCAGATAGGCAGTTCAACGTAATGGTTTGGTCTTTTCTGGTAGGGCAGGCCTGTCAAGATCATAGTGTTGGTTTTAATCTCGCTTTTTGAACCTCATGCAGAAACTCATGGTGAGAGGTGTAGCTCTAAGAAACCTTCTGTAGTCACCAGTAAACTGAACTATTTAGCATTTTATAATACAACCCAAATTTATGAGTCAAGATATGTGAATTGGAAGTTCCTCACTTTACACAGCTCCTGTAGTGCTGTTTACTTCTCCCCAGGATTGAAATCGCTCTGCAATCTGGAAAGCAGCTTTTAACCCACCGAAACTGAAAGGATATCCAAAGTTGGAGCTAGTACAAAAGAGGGAAACTAAACAAGGAAAAGACGTGCTATAAAATAAGCAAACATTTAATTTTTGCTTCTCAAGAAAAAAAAATCTTCATTGATTTTCATAATAAAAATGTTTATGCAGGATAAGGACAGAGATTTCTCTTGTGTAGAGAAAATCAAGGTAAAGAATAGGCATCTAAAATACATCATGGAAAAGTACACATGGACGCTTAAAAGAGTGAGAACAAGTGTTGTCTTCTGCTTTGCTTTTGTGTGCCCTTCTATGAGTGGCTAGTAATACATTTGGCAGGAGAGATTTGGCAAAAGAATAAACTACTTGGTGCTTGTGCTTAGAGGTTTAACAAGTTAAAGACACAGAGGGATTATCAGGGAAGAATATTGTATTGACTGTGAGCATTGCCAAAATCCCATAAGGTTTCTCCCAACTCTAACATGTTTTACTTTGTGAATATAATCGTCTTAAAGCATTAATTCTGCCTTCTGTTGCTCTTATTAATTTAGGTAGCTATTGCAAGAGCTCTGTGAATGTCTGCTGAATTCCAGAAAATGTGATTCATTGCGCGGGAACACTGTGCTAATAATATTTCACTCACAGGATTGGTGAAGTTTTGGCTTAGAACTTCTCCTGTGCTTTTTGAAGCGTGACACCCCCAGGTCATCTGATTAGCAGACCTAGGTGACCTAGCAGACCTAGTAGTGTTTTCAATTAGAGCAGTGTCCCTGAGAAGCAGCTG
This sequence comes from Tinamus guttatus, assembly GCF_000705375.1. The sequence goes on from NW_010589484.1 coordinate 45,233, forward strand.
TAGCATTGCCTCCTGTCTAGTGGGAAACTTGTAAAGAGGAGTTCTTACCATATCTGATTCATGGAAGGATGTGCTACATCGGGGTCAGTAATTGTTGAGCTGTAATTTTGCAAACAGTCAATGTGTTTGCCTGTGTTTTCTGCTTAGAATTCTGGGAAATGAATACTACGTCAGAGAACTTTGTTGTAAAGCCAAGACACAAAAGAAGTAAAAGGCAGGTAGGTGTCAAGATGCTGACTTATAAATAACATGCCATTATGTGTGTTTGTTTTGTGTCCCCTGAATTAATTCTTGACTGATGGGAATCCTGCTGATGCTTCTGGTTGGGCATGAGTTCTCTCTATACCAATACAGCGATTACAAAAATGGGGATTGAATGTTAGAGAGATACACTTATGTATTCATAGAATCACAGAATGCTTAAGGTTGGAAGGGACCTCTAGAGGTCATCTAGTCCAACCCCCCTGCACACGCAGGGTCACCTAGAGCACGTGGCACAGGACTGCATCCAAGCGGGTTTTGAAGATCTCCAGAGAAGGAGACTCCACAACCTCTCTGGGCAGCCTGTTCCAGTGCTCTGTCACCCTCACTGTTAAGAAATTTTTCCTTAAGTTCCTATGAGATTTTTGATGTTTCAGTTTCCGGCCATTCCCTCTAGTCCTATCAGTGGCCACCACTGAAAAGAGACCAGCACCATCCTCTGCACTCCCTCCCTTGAGGTACTTATAGACACTGATTAGATCCCCTCTCAGCCTTCCCTTCTCCAGGCTGAACAGGCCCAGCCCCCTCAGCCTCTCCTCATAGGGCAGATGTTCCAGGCCCCTGATCATCCTTGTAGCCCTGCGCTGGACTCTCTCCAGCAGCTCCACATCCCTCTTGTACTGTGGAGCCAAGAACTGACGCTCTTCTTAACGCACCCCAGGATCCCATTGGCTTTCTTGGCCACGAGGGCACCCTGCTGCCTCATGGTCACCTTGTCGTCCACCATGACACCCAGGTCCCTCTCTGCAGAGCTGATATATTCAGAGATACATGGTGTGTGAATATTTATAATGTTGGATTCTCCTACATATTACTTACCTTATGAATTAAGCTCCCCATAAGTGATGAGGCCTAGTAAAAATATCAGTTATCAGTTTCAAGAGAATTACTGGCTACCCCAAGAGGACATCTTCCCAAGATCAGCCCCCTCGTCTTTGTTTTTATAAAACCACATTTCAGTTCCTTTCCTAAGCTCCATAGCAGTAGTCTTCTGCTACTAAATCTCTAAATTAGTGTTTTTATCAATCTGATAAAATTATCTACATTGCTAAACTGCATATGAAAAAAGAGCAAAAATGTTTTCTGTCAGCTTTAGTATAGAGTTGTATCACATAATCCCAATTAGAGAAACATCTACATTTTTATGTTGCAGTGCTGATTAGTAGCATCACTTGTCTTTGATTTAAATAAATATTATAAACTGAGAGTTCAGCTTCCATTGAAGAAGGCATTAACTGCAGGCTTTTCTCTTTACACTGGAAACAAGAGCAAAAGTTCTCTATGTTTTAGGACTAGAGCTCAGATGATGTTACAGGTCAAAACAAGGCCAGTTCAAGGGTGCTGAACAGTGTAGGAGAGCAGGAAATACTGAGAGCGTTTGGAGACGGAGGTGCCTTTTACATCCGTAACTAATGTTGGAAGCATCTTGGAGGCAAAAGAGGAGTGAAAATTACATTAGAGAAATTCCAGAAATCATATTTGAGGCTCTGCCAGGTGGTTTATAAACCAGCCATTACTCTGGATTGTCAAAATATAACGATGTTGTAACTGTCCTGGAAAAGCCAGGAAAACAGGGTTCTCATGGAGAAGCACAGTCGTAAACTAGAAGTAAATGCAGCGCTGAGTACTAGGTGCAGTGGATTATGTGGATTATGCAGAATGTGAATAAATAATACAATTGTTGAAAGATCTTTTAGTTAAAAAAAAAAAAAGTCAGTGTGATCCCCCTTTCCCTGTAAATGGATGCCCATTTTTTCTGCCTTCTTGTCCAGATGAATTTTGACATCCTGTTGCCTTTTTAAGGTATATTTAAGATTTTTTTTGAATGATGTAACTAAGCACCAGAAGTAGTATCAAAGAACAGAAGTAAGAATAAAAAGAGAATTTTTTTTCTGAAGATATCACTTTACTTGTAGGTTCGTCAGATTCCACGTAAAGTTGAAGAGGAAACAAAATATATTGAATTAATGATTGTAAATGACCATCTAATGGTAAGACTGGCTAACTTTGATACCTTACATCTGCCAGTAACATAGTGTCTGTCTTAGTTTGCTCTGTCTTAGTTTGCCTGTAAAGCATGGACAATAAAGAACAGCATCTGGGTAGAATAAATGCAGGAAGTTGCTAAAACAACAGGTTTTGGGGGTCGCATTGAAGTTGCAGTAAGATAATTCTACTGAAAATGAATCCAGGCCTGAGTATCAGAGCGTAGGCTTGTAAACTAGGACTCAGTGTCACACAGGGAAAAACTATGAGTGTGACTTTTAAGCTGATGGTTTTTCTTTCTTTCCAGAGCACTTTTCTTAGTTCTAGTAGCTCAGCAAACAAGAATGTAATTGTACTGCTTTGATGATAATGCAGAGATAACAGTGACACTGCATAATTATTATTTTTTTTCTAAATGCCCAAGTAAATATAGATAAAATTATTTTTTAGGCTTATATTTTTTCAGGGAGAAAACACACAAGCCAAGTAATGCGGTGGAAAGGACACGCAGGCAGCAGAGTGCCCTGTTGAGGGGGCCCCAGAGTCTCTGCCCTGGCTGCCCCGGCAGGCCCCCGCCCTGGGC